>CM019697.1:37157127-37315346 GCA_009760885.1 Achatina immaculata | reverse complement strand
CGCCCCCCCCAAATATATATGTGTCTGATTAGCCCGACCCCCTCCCCCAAATATATATATGTGTCTGATTAGCCCGACCCCCTCTCCCAAATATATATATGGTCTGATTAGCCCGCCCCCCCCCCCCCCCAAATAATTGGAGGCTCGAGAACAAGAAAAGTAGTAAGATCACGTTCATGACCGTGGCTCGAACCACAGACTCCAGTAGAAGAGCAACCGCCGTGCAACTTGGCCGAGTTGATAACATGTTACCCTCTTTCGTATCTAGACTGTTGAAGCTATTCATACTTCCGTCATTCACAGTTGTGCTGGAACTCAACTCCTTAGAGTTCAATGGCGAATTTCAGTCATATCAGCATATGTTCACTAGGAACAATGGCATGGAGTACTTGCAGGACTTTGCTATAGAGAGCTCCAGCGGTCTTTTTCCTGCATGTTACAGGCGATATATTGGTGACGTCACTGGCATGATGGACATGCTGGGGAATGTGATAGCTTCACCCACTTCGTGAATAAATTCACTTCATGTGATTTCTATTCACCTCCCACATCACTTCCTCTCTTGTGCACTTTCTCAATGCTGATGTCATCAACAGCCTGGTCTTACCACTGCAGTCTAACACTACAAACCTACAGCTTCTCAGTTATCAGACATTACTACTTCATGCTACTACAAACCTACAGCTGCTCAGTTATCAGACATTACTACTTCATGCTACTACAAACCTACAGCTGCTCAGTTATCAGACATTACTACTTCATGCTACTACAAACCTACAGCTGCTCAGTTATCAGACATTACTACTTCATGCTACTACAAACCTACAGCTGCTCAGTTATCAGACATTACTACTTCATGCTACTACAAACCTACAGTTGCTCAGTTATCAGACATTACTACTTCATGCTACTACAAACCCACAGCTGCTCAGTTATCAGACGTTACTACTTTAGGCTACTACAAACCTACAGCTGCTCAGTTAACAGACATTACTATTTCATGCTACTACAAACCTACAGATGTTTACAGTTATTAAACATTACTACTTCATGCTACTACAAACCTACAGATGTTCACAGGTATTAAATATTACTACTTCAAGCTACTACAAACCTACAGATGTTCACAGGTATTAAATATTACTACTTTAGGCTACTACAAACCTACAGATGTTTACAGTTATTAAATATTACTACTTCATGCTACTACAAACCTACAGATGTTCACAGTTATTAAATATTACTACTTCATGCTACTACAAACCTACAGATGTTCACAGTTATTTAATTTACTACTTCAGGCTAATACAAACCTACAGATGTTCACAGTTATTTAATATTACTACTTCAGGCTAATACAAACCTACAGATGTTCACAGTTATCTTCTTTACTCCTGCCACTCACATTCTTATAAGGATTCTCTTCCATCTCGCACTATCCTCAGCCAGGTCTTCTGTGTTCCGAATATCTCCAGTCTGATCATGAAACCCACAGGATGCTCCAATATTTCCGCCAAAGTTCTAATCCACAACAAGTTCTCTGGATTACGTGTAGGAGAACAATTCTGTTAACATTATCCAACAAACTGTTTGAACACGTATCTGTGCATTACAATAAACAGAAAACATAATGACAAAAAGATATTTCCCTCACAGCTGCGCGTTGTTTCTCCAATGAGGTAAAGTAAAAAACAGTTTTGATTAAGACTCTTATTTAACAACCTCGTGTTGCATCCAGTGGGGCTAAAGTTCTATTTTTTCTAAAATAATTCCACGTCATAAATGGTTTACCTGGTCCACAGGTTTACAAGGCATCACTCTTACTCTTCTGTCAACAGCACTAATTTCTTGACAAATTTTTTGTCCATCTTGACAATATCTCGTGTACAGTCGGTTATGTTTCTCAGACTTAGCAGTGTTAATATAAGACCTAGTAGTGTTAATATAAGACCTAGCAGTGTTAATAGAGATAGTAGTGTTAATATAAGACTAGTAGTGTTAATAAGACCTAGTAGTGTTAATATAAGACCTAGTAGTGTTAATAAAGACCTAGTAGTGTTAATATAAGAGCTAGTAGTGTTACTAATATAAGACCTAGTAGTGTATAAAAACCTAGTAGTGTAATATAGACCTAGTAGTGGTAATATAAGAGCTAGTAGTGTTAATATAAGAGCTAGTAGTAGTGTTAATATAAGAGCTAGTAGTGTTATATAAGACCTAGTAGTGTTAATATAAGACCTAGTAGTGTTATATAAGACCTAGTAGTGTAATAAGACCTAGTAGTGTTAATAAGACTAGTAGGTGTTAATATAAGACCTAGTAGTGTTTATAAGCCAAAGCAGTGATATATAGACCTAGTAGGTAATATAAGATAAAGCAGTGTTAATATAAGACCTAGTAGTGTTAAAAGATTTAGCAGTGTTAATATAGACTAGTAGTGATAATATAAGACCTAGTAGTGTAATATAAGATTTAGCAGTGCTAATACAAACCTACAGGTGTTCACAGTTATTTAATATTACTACTTCAGGCTACTACAAACCTACAGATGTTCACAGTTATTTAATATTACTACTTCAGGCTAATACAAACCTACAGATGTTCACAGTTATTTAATATTACTACTTCAGGCTAATACAAACCTACAGATGTTCACAGTTATCTTCTTTACTCCTGCCACTCACATTCTTATAAGGATTCTCTTCCATCTTCGCACTATCCTCAGCCAGGTCTTCTGTGTTCCGAATATCTCCAGTCTGATCATGAAACCCACAGGATGCTCCAATATTTCCGCCAAAGTTCTAATCCACAACAAGTTCTCTGGATTACGTGTAGGAGAACAATTCTGTTAACATTATCTCCAACAAACTGTTTGAACACGTATCTGTGCATTACAATAAACAGAAACATAATGACAAACAAGATATTTCCCTCACAGCTGCCTGCGCTTGTTTCTCCAATGAGGTAAAGTAAAAAACAGTTTTGATTAAGACTCTTATTTAACATACCTCGTGTCTGCATCCAGTGGGGCTAAATTCAGTTTTTCTAAAATAATTCCACGTCATAAATGTTTACCTGGTCCACAGGTTTACAAGGCATCACTCTTACTCTTCTGTCAACAGCACTAATTTCTTGACAAATTTTTTTGTCCATCTTGACAATATCTCGTGTACAGTCGGTTATGTTGTCTCAGACTTAGCAGTGTTAATATAAGACCTAGTAGTGTTAATATAAGACCTAGTAGTGTTAATATAAGATTTAGCAGTGTTAATATAAGACCTAGTAGTGTTAATATAAGACCTAGTAGTGTTAATATAAGACCAAGGAGTGTTAATATAAGACCTAGCAGTGTTAATATAAGATTTAGCAGTGTGAATATAAGACCTAGCAGTGTTAATATAAGACCTAGCAGTGTTAATATAAGACCTAGCAGTGTTAATATAAGACAAAGCAGTGTTAATATAAGACCAAGCAGTGTTAATATAAGACCTAGCAGTGTTAATATAAGACCTAGCAGTGTTATTTTAAGACCAAGCAGTGTTAATATAAGACCTAGCAGTGTTAATATAAGACCAAGCAGTGTTAATATTTTTTATCTTTTTTTTTAAAGATAAAAAGAAGGAAAAAGATAAAAATGGAAATAGCAGATGAACAGTTTGGATTTGTTGAAGGAAAGGGAACACACAATGCCATTTATGCTTTACGAACACTAACAGAAGAGCTTTAGAAGTACAGAAGATCTCTACTTATGCTTCATTGATTACACCAAGGCATTTGACAAGGTGAAACATAGTGAAATTATTAAAATGCTTGAAGACATCAATATAGACGGCAAAGACCTGAAGATTGTAAAACATCTATACTGGCAGCAAGAAGCAGCAGTTCGAGTTGAAAATAGAATTGGAAATATCAACCTATAAAACAAGGGGTGCGACAAGGATGTACTATCTCCAGACCTTTTTTCTCTGTACAGTGATAATATTCTAAGAACAATCATCACAGAACCAGGCATAAAAATTGGAGGATACAATATTAACAATCTTTGGTATGCTGACGACACAGTACTGATAGCTGAGAACCAACAAGCACCTGCAAAATCTCTTGGATAAAGTTGCCACAGAAAGTGAACAGAAAGGCCTTACTTTGAACATCAAAAAGACAGAGACTATGGTTATATCTAAGAAACAGAATCCACCAGCATGCAGTATTAAATTAAACGGAACTATTCTAAAGCAGGTGCAGAAATTCAAATACCTTGGAGCAGTAATAACTCAGATGGGAAATGCAGAACAGAAATTAGGAACAGAATAGGGCAAGCAAAGACTGCATTTCAAAGAATGAGAAACATATTAGCTAACCATCTTTATCAATGAATGTTAAAAATGAGTCCTAAAATGCTATACTGAACCTATCTTGTTATATGGAATGAATCATGGACAATAGGCAAGTCTACACAAAAATCATTGGAAGCAGCAGACATGTGGTTTATTAGAAGAATGTTGCGAATCCCTGGACAGCAAAAATAACTAATGAAGAATGTATGAGAAGAGCTGGAGAGAGACAAAAAAACCTTGTCAAAAAGATAAGAGAGAGACTATGTACTTTCATAGGACATGCAATGAGAAGAGGGGGCATTGAAAATATTATAACAACATGAAAATAGGAAGAAGAAGATCAAGAGGAAGACCAAGAGAAATGATACTGGACAGTCTGACGGGTTGGTGTGGAGAGATCACCAACTGAACTGATGGCTTGCATGAAGGACGGGTCTGGAGAAGCATAATAGCCAATGCCAGTCGGCACGGCACCTGATGATGATGATGTGTTAATATAAGACCAAGTAGTGTTAATATAAGACCAAGCAGTGTTAATTAAGACCAAGCAGTGTTAATATAAGACAAAGCAGTGTTAATATAAGACCAGCAGTGTTAATATAAGACCAAGCAGTGTTAATATAAGACCAAGTAGTGTTAATATAAGACCAAGTAGTGTTAATATAAGACAAAGTAGTGTTAATATAAGACCAACTAGTGTTAATTAAGACCAAGCAGTGTTAATATAAGACCAAGCAGTGTTAATATAAGATCAAGTAATGTGAATATAAGACCTAGCAGTGTTAATATAAGACCTAGCAGTGTTAATATAAGACCTAGCAGTGTTAATATAAGACAAAGCAGTGTTATATAAGACCAAGCAGTGTTAATATAAGACCTAGCAGTGTTAATATAAGACCTAGCAGTGTTATTTTAAGACCAAGCAGTGTTATATAAGACCTAGCAGTGTTAATATAAGACCAAGCAGTGTTAATATTTTTTATCTTTTTTTTTAAAGATAAAAAGAAGGAAAAAGATAAAAATGGAAATAGCAGATGAACAGTTTGGATTTGTTGAAGGAAAGGGAACACACAATGCCATTTATGCTTTACGAACACTAACAGAAAGAGCTTTAGAAGTACAGAAAGATCTCTACTTATGCTTCATTGATTACACCAAGGCATTTGACAAGGTGAAACATAGTGAAATTATTAAAATGCTTGAAGACATCAATATAGACGGCAAAGACCTGAAGATTGTAAAACATCTATACTGGCAGCAAGAAGCAGCAGTTCGAGTTGAAAATAGAATTGGAAAATATCAACCTATAAAACAAGGGGTGCGACAAGGATGTGTACTATCTCCAGACCTTTTTTCTCTGTACAGTGATAATATTCTAAGAACAATCATCACAGAACCAGGCATAAAAATTGGAGGATACAATATTAACAATCTTTGGTATGCTGACGACACAGTACTGATAGCTGAGAACCAACAAGACCTGCAAAATCTCTTGGATAAAGTTGCCACAGAAAGTGAACAGAAAGGCCTTACTTTGAACATCAAAAAGACAGAGACTATGGTTATATCTAAGAAACAGAATCCACCAGCATGCAGTATTAAATTAAACGGAACTATTCTAAAGCAGGTGCAGAAATTCAAATACCTTGGAGCAGTAATAACTTCAGATGGGAAATGCAGAACAGAAATTAGGAACAGAATAGGGCAAGCAAAGACTGCATTTCAAAGAATGAGAAACATATTAGCTAACACATCTTTATCAATGAATGTTAGAAAATGAGTCCTAAAATGCTATACTGAACCTATCTTGTTATATGGAAGTGAATCATGGACAATAGGCAAGTCTACACAAAAATCATTGGAAGCAGCAGACATGTGGTTTATTAGAAGAATGTTGCGAATCCCCTGGACAGCAAAAATAACTAATGAAGAATGTATGAGAAGAGCTGGAGAGACAAAAAAACCTTGTCAAAAAGATAAGAGAGAGACTATGTACTTTCATAGGACATGCAATGAGAAGAGGGGGCATTGAAAATATTATAACAACATGAAAAATAGGAAGAAGAAGATCAAGAGGAAGACCAAGAGAAATGATACTGGACAGTCTGACGGGTTGGTGTGAGAGGAGATCACCAACTGAACTGATGGCTTGCATGAAGGATAGGGTACTCTGGAGAAGCATAATAGCCAATGCCAGTCGGCACGGCACCTGATGATGATGATGAGTGTTAATATAAGACCAAGTAGTGTTAATATAAGACCAAGCAGTGTTAATATAAGACCAAGCAGTGTTAATATAAGACAAAGCAGTGTTAATATAAGACCAAGCAGTGTTAATATAAGACCAAGCAGTGTTAATATAAGACCAAGTAGTGTTAATATAAGACCAAGTAGTGTTAATATAAGACAAAGTAGTGTTAATATAAGACCAACTAGTGTTAATATAAGACCAAGCAGTGTTAATATAAGACCAAGCAGTGTTAATATAAGATCAAGTAATGTTAATATAAGACCTAGCAGTGTTAATATAAGACCTAGCAGTGTTAATATAAGACCTAGCAGTGTTAATATAAGACAAAGCAGTGTTATATAAGACCAAGCAGTGTTAATATAAGACCTAGCAGTGTTAATATAAGACCTAGCAGTGTTATTTTAAGACCAAGCAGTGTTATATAAGACCTAGCAGTGTTAATATAAGACCAAGCAGTGTTAATATTTTTTATCTTTTTTTTTAAAATAAAAAGAAGGAAAAAGATAAAAATGGAAATAGCAGATGAACAGTTTGGATTTGTTGAAGGAAAGGGAACACACAATGCCATTTATGCTTTACGAACACTAACAGAAGAGCTTTAGAAGTACAGAAAGATCTCTACTTATGCTTCATTGATTACACCAAGGCATTTGACAAGGTGAAACATAGTGAAATTATTAAAATGCTTGAAGACATCAATAAGACGGCAAAGACCTGAAGATTGTAAAACATCTATACTGGCAGCAAGAAGCAGCAGTTCGAGTTGAAAATAGAATTGGAAAATATCAACCTATAAAACAAGGGGTGCGACAAGGATGTGTACTATCTCCAGACCTTTTTTTCTCTGTACAGTGATAATATTCTAAGAACAATCATCACAGAACCAGGCATAAAAATTGGAGGATACAATATTAACAACTTTGGTATGCTGACGACACAGTACTGATAGCTGAGAACCAACAAGACCTGCAAAATCTCTTGGATAAAGTTGCCACAGAAAGTGAACAGAAAGGCCTTACTTTGAACATCAAAAAGACAGAGACTATGGTTATATCTAAGAAACAGAATCCACCATGCAGTATTAAATTAAACGGAACTATTCTAAAGCAGGTGCAGAAATTCAAATACCTTGGAGCAGTAATAACTCAGATGGGAAATGCAGAACAGAAATTAGGAACGAATAGGGCAAGCAAAGACTGCATTTCAAGAATGAGAAACATATTAGCTAACACATCTTTATCAATGAATGTTAGAAAATGAGTCCTAAAATGCTATACTGAACCTATCTTGTTATATGGAAGTGAATCATGGACAATAGGCAAGTCTACACAAATCATTGGAAGCAGCAGACATGTTGTTTATTAGAAGAATGTTGCGAATCCCCTGGACAGCAAAAATAACTAATGAAGAATGTATGAGAAGAGCTGGAGAGACAAAAAACCTTGTCAAAAAGATAAGAGAGAGACTATGTACTTTCATAGGACATGCAATGAGAAGAGGGGGCATTGAAAATATTATAACAACATGAAAAATAGGAAGAAGAAGATCAAGAGGAAGACCAAGAGAAATGATACTGGACAGTCTGACGGGTTGGTGTGAGAGGAGATCACCAACTGAACTGATGGCTTGCATGAAGGATAGGGTACTCTGGAGAAGCATAATAGCCAATGCCAGTCGGCACGGCACCTGATGATGATGATGAGTGTTAATATAAGACAAGCAGTTTAATATAAGACCAAGCAGTGTTATATAAGACCAAGCAGTGTTAATATAAGACAAAGCATGTTAATATAAGACCAAGTAATGTTAATATAAGACCAAAAATGTAATATAAGACCTAGCAGTGTTAATATAGACCAATAGTGTTAATATAGACCAATAGTGTAATATAAGACAAAGCATGTTAATATAAGACCAGCAGTGTTAATATAAGACAAGTAGTGTTAATATAAGACCAGTAATGTTAATATAGACCAAGCAGTGTTAATATAACCAATAAGTGTATATAAGACCAAGCTGTGTTAATATAAGACCAAAAATGTAATATAAGACCAAGGACTATTATATAAGACCAAAAATGTAATATAAGACCAAAAATGTAATATAAGACAAAGCATGTTAATATAAGAAAAAGCAGTGTTAATATAAGATCAAGTAGTGTTAATAAGACCAAGTAATGTTAATATAGACCAATAGTGTAATATAAGACGAAGTAGTGTTAATATAAGATCAATAACTGTAATATAAGACCTAGCAGTGTTAATAAGACCAATAGTGTAATATAAGACAAGCAGTGTTAATAAGACCAAGCAGTGTAATATAAGACCAAGGACTATTATATAAGACCAATAGTGTTAATATAAGACAAAGCAGTTTTAATATAAGACCAAGCAGTGTTATATAAGACCAAGCAGTGTTAATATAAGACAAAGCATGTTAATATAAGACCAAGCAGTGTTAATATAAGACCAAGCAGTGTTAATATAAGACCAAGTAGTGTTAATATAATACCAAGTAGTGTTAATATAAGACAAAGTAGTGTTAATATAAGACCAATTAGTGTTAATATAAGACCAAGCAGTGTTAATAAACCAAGCAGTGTTAATATAAGACCAAGTAATGTTAATATAGACAAAGCAGTGTTAATATAAGACAAAGCAGTGTTAATATAAGACAAAGCAGTGTTAATATAAGACAAAGCTGTGTTAATATAAGACCAAGCAGTGTTAATATAAGACAAAGCAGTGTTAATATAAGACCAAGCAGTGTTAATATAAGACAAAGCAGTGTTAATATAAGACCAATAGTGTAATATAAGACCAAGCAGTGTTAATATAAGACCAATAGTGTAATATAAGACCAAGCAGTGTTAATATAGGACCAAGCAGTGTTAATATAAGACCAAGTAGTGTTAATATAAGACCAAGTAGTGTTAATATAAGACAAAGCAGTGTTAATATAAGACCAAGTAGTGTTAATATAAGACCAAGTAGTGTTAATATAAGACCAAGTAGTGTTAATATAAGACAAAGCAGTGTTAATATAAGACCGAGTAGTGTTAATATAAGACAAAGCAGTGTTAATATAAGACCAAGTAGTGTTAATATAAGACCAAGTAGTGTTAATATAAGACAAAGCAGTGTTAATATAAGACCAAGTAGTGTTAATATAAGACCAAGTAGTGTTAATATAAGACCAAGTAGTGTTAATATAAGACAAAGCAGTGTTAATATAAGACAAAGCAGTGTTAATATAAGACCAAGTAGTGTTAATATAAAACCAAGTAGTGTTAATATAAGACCAAGTAGTGTTAATATAAGACAAAGCAGTGTTAATATAAGACCAAGTAGTGTTAACATAAGACCAAGTAGTGTTAATATAAGACCAAGTAGTGTTAATATAAGACCAAGTAGTGTTAATATAAGACAAAGCAGTGTTAATATAAGACAAAGCAGTGTTAATATAAGACCAAGCAGTGTTAATATAAGACCAAGTAGTGTTAATATAAGACAAAGCAGTGTTAATATAAGACCAAGTAGTGTTAATATAAGACCAAGTAGTGTTAATATAAGAAAAAGCAGTGTTAATATAAGACCAATAGTGTAATATAAGACCAATAAGTGTAATATAAGACCAATAAGTGTAATATAAGACCAATAAGTGTAATATAAGACCAATAAGTGTAATATAAGACCAATAAGTGTAATATAAGACCAATAAGTGTAATATAAGACCAATAAGTGTAATATAAGACGAAGTAGTGTTAATATAAGACCAATAAGTGTAATATAAGACCAATAAGTGTAATATAAGACCAATAAGTGTAATATAAGACCAAGTAGTGTTAATATAAAACCAATAAGTGTAATATAAGACCAAGTAGTGTTAATATAAGACCAATAAGTGTAATATAAGACCAAGTAGTGTTAAAATTAGACCAAGTAGTGTTAATATAAGACCAATAAGTGTAATATAAGACCAAGCAGTGTTAATATAAGACCAATAAGTGTAATATAAGACCAAGTAGTGTTAATATAAGACCAATAAGTGTAATATAAGACCAATAAGTGTAATATAAGACCAATAAGTGTAATATAAGACCAAGTAGTGTTAATATAAGACCAATAAGTGTAATATAAGACCAAGTAGTGTTAAAATTAGACCAAGTAGTGTTAATATAAGACCAAATAGTGTAATATAAGACCAAGCAGTGTTAATATAAGACCAATAAGTGTAATATAAGACCAAGTATGTTAATATAAGACCAATAAGTGTAATATAAGACCAATAAGTGTAATATAAGACCAATAAGTGTAATATAAGACCAAGTAGTATTAATATAAGACCATTAAGTGTAATATAAGACCAAGTAGCGTTAATATTAGACCAAATAGTGTTAATATAAGACCAATAAGTGTAATATAAGACCAAGTAGTGTTAAAATTAGACCAAGTAGTGTTAATATAAGACCAATAAGTGTAATATAAGACCAAGTAGTGTTAATATAAGACCAATAAGTGTAGTATAAGACCAAGTAGTGTTAATATAAGACCAATAAGTGTAATATAAGACCAAGTAGTGTTAATATAAGACCAATAAGTGTAATATAAGACCAAGTAGTGTTAAAACTAGACCAAGTAGTGTTAATATAAGACCAATAAGTGTAATATAAGACCAAGTAGTGTTAATATAAGACCAAGTAGTGTTAATATAAGACAAAGCAGTGTTAATATAAGATCAAGTAGTGTTAATATAAGACCAAGCTGTGTTAATATAAGACAAAGCAGTTTTAATATAAGACCAATAGTGTAATATAAGACCAAGCTGTGTTAATATAAGACAAAGCAGTGTTAATATAAGATCAAGTAGTGTTAATATAAGACCAAGCTGTGTTAATATAAGACAAAGCAGTGTTAATATAAGATCAAGTAGTGTTAATATAAGACCAAGCAGTGTTAATATAAGACAAAGCAGTGTTAATATAAGACCAATAGTGTAATATAAGACCAAGCTGTGTTAATATAAGACAAAGCAGTGTTAATATAAGACCAAGCTGTGTTTATATAAGACCAATAGTGTAATATAAGACCAAGCTGTGTTAATATAAGGCAAAGCAGTGTTAATATAAGACAAAGCAGTGTTAATATAAGACAAAGCAGTGTTAATATAAGACAAAGCAGTGTTAATATAAGACAAAGCAGTGTTAATATAAGACAAAGCAGTGTTAATATAAGACAAAGCTGTGTTAATATAAGACCAAGCAGTGTTAATATAAGACAAAGCAGTGTTAATATAAGACCAAGCAGTGTTAATATAAGACAAAGCAGTGTTAATATAAGACCAATAGTGTAATATAAGACCAAGCAGTGTTAATATAAGACCAATAGTGTAATATAAGACCAAGTAGTTTTAATATAAGACCAAGTAGTTTTAATATAAGACCAAGTAGTGTTAATATAAGACCAAGCAGTGTTAATATAAGACCAAGTAGTGTTATATAAGACCAAGTAGTGTTATATAAGACCAAGTAGTGTAATATAAGACCAAGTAGTGTTAATATAAGACCAATAAGTGTAATATAAGACCAAGTAGTGTTAATATAAGACCAAGTAGTGTTAATATAAGACCAAGTAGTGTTAATATAAGACCAAGTAGTGTTAATATAAGACCAATAGTGTAATATAAGACCAGTAGTGTTAATATAAGACCAAGTATTGTTAATATAAGACCAAGTAGTGTAATATAAGACCTAGTAGTGTTAATATAAGACCAAGTAGTGTAAATAAGACCAAGTATTGTTAATATAAGACCAAAGTGTAATATAAGACCAAGCTGTGTTAAAATTAGACCAAGTAGTGTTAATATTAGACCAAATAGTGTTAATATAAGACCAATAAGTGTAATATAAGACCAAGTAGTGTTAAAATTAGACCAAGTAGTGTTAATATAAGACCAATAAGTGTAATATAAGACCAAGTAGTGTTAATATAAGACCAATAAGTGTAGTATAAGACCAAGTAGTGTTAATATAAGACCAATAAGTGTAATATAAGACCAAGTAGTGTTAATATAAGACCAATAAGTGTAATATAAGACCAAGTAGTGTTAAAACTAGACCAAGTAGTGTTAATATAAGACCAATAAGTGTAATATAAGACCAAATAGTGTTAAAATTAGACCAAGTAGTGTTAATATAAGACCAATAAGTGTAATATAAGACCAAGTAGTGTTAATATAAGACCAATTAGTGTTAATATAAGACCAATAAGTGTAATATAAGACCAAGTAGTGTTAATATAAAACTAGTAGTGTTAATATAAGACCAAGTAATGTTAATATAAGACCAAGTAGTGTTAATATAAGACCAAGTAGTGTTAATATAAGACCAAGTAGTGTTAATATAAGACCAAGTAGTGTTAATATAAGACCAAGTAATGTTAATATAAGACCAAGTAGTGTTAATATAAGACCAAGTAGTGTTAATGTAAGACCAAGTAATGTTAATATAAGACCAAGTAGTGTTAATATAAGACCAAGTAGTTTTAATATAAGACCAAGTAGTTTTAATATAAGACCAAGTAGTGTTAATATAAGACCAAGTAGTGTTAATATAAGACCAAGTAGTGTTAATATAAGACCAAGTAGTGTTAATATAAGATCCAGTAGTGTTAATATAAGACCAAGTAGTGTTAATATAAGACCAATAAGTGTTAATATAAGACCAAGTAGTGTTAATATAAGACCAAGTAGTGTTAATATAAGACCAAGTAGTGTTAATATAAGACCAAGTAGTGTTAATATAAGACCTAGTAGTGTTAATATAAGACCAAGTAGTGTTAATATAAGACCTAGTAGTGTTAATATAAGACCAAGTAGTGTTAATAAGACCAATAGTGTTAATATAAGACCAAGTAGTGTTAATATAAGACCTAGTAGTGTTAATATAAGACCAAGTAGTGTTAATATAAGACCTAGTAGTGTTAATATAAGACCAGGTAGTGTTAATATAAGACCAAGTAGTGTTAATATAAGACCAAGTAGTGTTAATATAAGACCAAGTAGTGTTAATATAAGACCAAGCAGTGTTAATATAAGACCAATAAGTGTTAATATAAGACAAAGTAGTGTTAATATAAGACAAAGTAGTGTTAATATAAGAAAAAGCAGTGTTAATATAAGACCAATAAGTGTTAATATAAGAAAAAGTAGTGTTAATATAAGACCAAGTAGTGTTAATATAAGACCAATAAGTGTTAATATAAGACCAATAAGTGTAATATAAGACCAAGCAGTGTTAATATAAGACCAAGCTGTGTTAATATAAGACAAAGCTGTGTTAATATAAGAACAAGCTGTGTTAATATAAGACAAAGTAGGGTTAATATAAGACCAAGCTGTGTTAATATAAGACAAAGCAGTGTTAATATAAGACCAATAGTGTAATATAAGACCAAGCTGTGTTAATATCAGACAAAGCAGTGTTAATATAAGACAAAGCAGTGTTAATATAAGACCAATAGTGTAATATAAGACAAAGCAGTGTTAATATAAGACCAAGTAGTGTTAATATAAGACCAAGCAGTGTTAATATAAGACAAAGCAGTGTTAATATAAGACCAATAGTGTAATATAAGACCAAGCAGTGTTAATATAAGACCAAGTAGTGTAATATAAGACCAAGCTGTGTTAATATAAGACAAAGCAGTGTTAATATAAGACCAAGCAGTGTAATATAAGACCAATAGTGTAATATAAGACCAAGCTGTGTTAATATAAGACCAAGCAGTGTTAATATAAGACCAAGCAGTGTTAATATAAGACCAATAGTGTAATATAAGACCAAGCAGTGTTAATATAAGACCAATAAGTGTAATATAAGACCAAGCAGTGTTAATATAAGACAAAGCATGTTAATATAAGACCAATAGTGTAATATAAGACCAAGCAGTGTTATATAAGACCAATAGTGTTAATATAAGACAAAGCAGTGTTAATATAAGACCGAGTAGTGTTAATATAAGACAAAGCAGTGTTAATATAAGACCAAGTAGTGTTAATATAAGACCAAGTAGTGTTAATATAAGACAAAGCAGTGTTAATATAAGACCAAGTAGTGTTAATATAAGACCAAGTAGTGTTAATATAAGACCAAGTAGTGTTAATATAAGACAAAGCAGTGTTAATATAAGACTAAGTAGTGTTAATATAAAACCAAGTAGTGTTAATATAAGACCAAGTAGTGTTAATATAAGACAAAGCAGTGTTAATATAAGACCAGTAGTGTTAACATAAGACCAAGTAGTGTTAATATAAGACCAAGTAGTGTTAATAAGACCAAGTAGTGTAATATAAGACAAAGCAGTGTTATATAAGACCAAGTAGGTTAATATAAGACAAGCAGTGTTAATATAAGACCAAGTAGTGTTAATATAAGACAAAGCAGTGTTAATATAAGACCAAGTAGTGTTAATATAAGACCAAGTAGTGTTAATATAAGACAAAGCAGTGTTAATATAAGACCAATAGTGTAATATAAGACCAATAAGTGTAATATAAGACCAATAAGTGTAATATAAGACCAATAAGTGTAATATAAGACCAATAGTGTAATATAAGACCAATAAGTGTAATATAAGACCAATAAGTAATATAAGACCAATAAGTGTAATATAAGACGAAGTAGTGTAATATAAGACCAATAAGTGTAATATAGACCAATAAGTGTAATATAAGACCAAGTAGTGTTAATATAAGACCAAGTAGTGTTAATATAAGACCAATAAGTGTAATATAAGACCAAGTAGTGTTAATATAAGACCAATAAGTGTAATATAAGACCAAGTAGTGTTAAAATTAGACCAAGTAGTGTTAATATAAGACCAATAAGTGTAATATAAGACCAAGTAGTGTTAATATAAGACCAATAAGTGTAATATAAGACCAATAAGTGTAATATAAGACCAATAAGTGTAATATAAGATCAAGTAGTATTAATATAAGACCAATAAGTGTAATATAAGACCAAGTAGCGTTAAAATTAGACCAAATAGTGTTATATAAGACCAATAAGTGTAATTAAGACCAAGTAGTGTTAAAATTAGACCAAGTAGTGTTAATATAAGACCAATAGTGTAATATAAGACCAAGTAGTGTTAATATAAGACCAATAAGAGTAATATAAGACCAAGTAGTGTTAATATAAGACCAATAAGTGTAATATAAGACCAAGTAGTGTTAATATAAGACCAATAAGTGTAATATAAGACCAAGTAGTGTTAAAACTAGACCAAGTAGTGTTAATATAAGACCAATAAGTGTAATATAAGACCAAGTAGTGTTAAAATTAGACCAAGTAGTGTTAATATAAGACCAATAAGTGTAATATAAGACCAAGTAGTGTTAATATAAGACCAAGTAGTGTTAATATAAGACCAATAAGTGTAATATAAGACCAAGTAGTGTTAATATAAGAACAATAAGTGTAATATAAGACCAAGTAGTGTTAATATAAGAACAATAAGTGTAATATAAGACCAAGTAGTGTTAATATAAGAACAATAAGTGTAATATAAGACCAAGTAGTGTTAATATAAGAACAATAAGTGTAATATAAGACCAAGTAGTGTTAATATAAGACCAAGTATTGTTAATATAAGACCAATAAGTTAATATAAGACCAAGCAGTGTTAATATAAGACCAATAAGTGTAATATAAGACCAAGTAGTGTTAATATAAGACCAATAAGTGTAATATAAGACCAATAAGTGTAATATAAGACCAATAAGTGTAATATAAGATCAAGTAGTATTAATATAAGACCAATAAGTGTAATATAAGACCAAGTAGCGTTAAAATTAGACCAAATAGTGTTAATATAAGACCAATAAGTGTAATATAAGACCAAGTAGTGTTAAAATTAGACCAAGTAGTGTTAATATAAGACCAATAAGTGTAATATAAGACCAAGTAGTGTTAATATAAGACCAATAAGTGTAATATAAGACCAAGTAGTGTTAATATAAGACCAATAAGTGTAATATAAGACCAAGTAGTGTTAATATAAGACCAATAAGTGTAATATAAGACCAAGTAGTGTTAAAACTAGACCAAGTAGTGTTAATATAAGACCAATAAGTGTAATATAAGACCAAGTAGTGTTAATATAAGACCAAGTAGTGTAATATAAGACCAAGTAGTGTTAATATAAGACCAAGTAGTGTTAATATAAGACCAAGTAGTGTTAATATAAGACCAATAAGTGTTAATATAAGACCAAGTAGTGTTAATATAAGACCAAGGAGTGTTAATATTCGACCAAGGAGTGTTAATATAAGACAAAGCAGTGTTAATATAAGACCAAGCAGTGTTAATATAAGACCAAGCAGTGTTAATATAAGACAAAGCAGTGTTAATATAAGACCAAGCAGTGTTAATATAAGACAAAGCAGTGTTAATATAAGACAAAGCAGTGTTAATATAAGACCAACCAGTTTTAATATAAAACCAACCAGTGTTAATTTAAGACCAAAAAGTGTTAATGTGGCACCAAGTACTGTCAGTGGGTGTCTGAGTGGCAACGTGGTTAGTGCACTAGTCTCACATGGCGAAGGTCGTGGGATCGAACCCGGCCGGAGGTCCGACCCAGTCACCCAGTTGTAGAAATGTTTACCCGACTTCTTCTGGAGTTGGGGAAAGAAAGGCGGTCAGACGATGCTGACCACGTGACCATTTCGTGTGCTGAAAGGTAAAGGAGAGTATGGATACTAACAGCACATCCACATGTGCCTTCAAGACCTTAAATAGTGTCAATATCAGATAAAACAGTGTCATTGTAAGACCAAATAGTGTCAGTATAAAACCAAACAGTTTCAACACGACACCAAGCAGTGTCAACACTAGAGCGGACAAAGTTAATATGAGACCAAACAGTGTCAACATGATGCAGAAAAGTGTTAATGTAAGGCCAGCCAGTGACAATATCAGATCAAGCACTACCAATATGACACCACACAGTGCAAATATGACACCAAACATTGCCAATATGACACCACAGAGTACTGGACGAAAACAATCCCGGTAAGATTAATGTTTTGTTTTTGTGTGAGTATTTTTCTGTTGTAGTGTTCTGTCTGCTGTCCTTGATATAATCTCGACCTGTTATACCTTTCTGTCTGTTGACATACACATATGCACATATAGACAGAGAGAGAGAGAGACAGACAGACAGACAGACAGACAGACAGACAGAGAGAGAGAGCCGAACTTCTTGTTTAGACACAGACGCACAGATAGAAAAATAGAGAGGAGACAGAAAGAGGAAAGAGAGATAGAGAGAGGAGAGAGAGAGAGCCTAACTTCTTGTTTAGACACAGACGCACAGATAGAAAAAGAGAGAGGAGACAGAAAGAGGAAAAAGAAATAGATATATAAATAGATAGAGAGAGAGAGAGCCGAACTTCTTGTTTAGATACAGACGCATAGACAAGGGAAAGAGAGAGGAGAGACAGAGAGAGAGAGTCGAACTTCTTGTTTAGACACCGACGCATAGATAGAGAGGGAGAGAGAGAGGAGAGACAGCGAGAGAGCCGAACTTCTTGTTTAGACACAGACGCACAGATAGAGAGAGAGATAGAGATAGAGAGAGATAGAAAGAGAGAGAGCCGAACTTCTTGTTTAAATACAGACACACAGATAGATATAGAGAGAGATAGAGAGAGAGCTGAACTTCTTGTTCAAACACAGACACACAGATAGAGATAGAGAGAGAGATAGAGAGAGACAGCGAGAGAGCCGAACTTCTTGTTTAAACACAAACAGACAGATAGAGAGAGAGATATATAGAGAGAGAGCCGAACTTCTTGTTTAAACACAAACACAGAGACAGAGATAGAGAGAGCCGAACTTCTTGTTTAAACACAGACACACAGATAGAGATAGAGAGAGACAGAGAAAGAGCCGACCTTCTTGTTTAAACACAGACACACAGATAGAGATAGAGAGAGATAAAGAGAGAGCCTAACTTCTTGTTTAAACACAGACATACAGATAGAGATAGATAGAGATAGAGAGAGATAGAGAGAGAGCTGAGCTTCTTGTTTAAACACAGACACACAGATAGAGATACAGAGAGATAGAGAGAGATAGAGAGAGACAGAGAGAGAGTCGAACTTTTTGTTTAAACACAGACACACAGATAAAGATAGAGAGAGATAGAGAGAGACAGAGAGAGAGCCGAACTTCTTGTTTAAACATAGACACACAGATAGAGAGAGAGACAGAGAGAGCCGAACTTCTTGTTTAAACACAAACACACAGATAGAGAGAGACAGAGAGAGTCGAACTTCTTGTTTAAACAGAGATTCACAGGTAGAGAGAGAGAGAGACAGAGAGAGAGCCGAAATTCTTGTTTAAACACAGACACACAGATAGAGATAGATAGAGATAGAGAGAGACAGAGAGAGACAGAGAGCCGAACTTCTTGTTTAAACACAGACACACAGATAGAGATAGAGATTGAGATAGAGAGAGAGAGATAGAGAGAGAGCCGAACTTATTGTTTAAACACAGACACACAAATAGAGATAGAGATAGAGAGAGAGAGAGATAGAGAGAGAGCCGAACTTCTTGTTTAAACACAGACACACAAATAGAGAGAGTGATAGAGAGAGAGCCGAACTTCTTGTTTAAACACAGACACACAGATAGAGATAGATAGAGATAGAGAGAGAGACAGAGAGAGAGAGAGAGCCGAACTTCTTGTTTAAACACAAACACACAGATAGAGAGAGATAGAGAGAGAGCCGAACTTCTTGTTTAAACACAGACACACAGATAGAGATAGAGAGAGATAGAGAGAAAGCCGAACTTCTTGTTTAAACACAAACACACAGATAGAGAGAGATAGAGAGAGAGCCGAACTTCTTGTTTAAACACAGACACACAGAGAGAGATAGAGAGAGATAGAGAGAGAGCCGAACTTCTTGTTTAAACACAAACACACAGATAGAGAGAGATAGAGAGAGAGCCGAACTTCTTGTTTAAACATAGACACACAGATAGAGAGGGAGAGAGATAGAGAAAGAGCCGAACTTCTTGTTTAAACACAAACACACAGATAGAGAGAGAGATAGAGAGAGCCGGACTTATATTTTAAACACAGACACACAGATAGAGATAGAGAGAGATAGAGAGAGAGACAGAGAGAGACAAAGAGAGACAGAGAGAGAGCCGAACTTCTTGTTTAAACACAAACACACAGATAGAGAGAGATAGAGAGAGACAGAGAGAGAGCCGAACTTCTTGTTTAAACACAAACACAGATAGAGAGAGAGAGAGATACGAACTTCTTGTTTAGACAGAGACACACAGATAGAGAGAGAGAGAGATAGAGAGAGAGCCGAACTTCTTGTTTAAACATAAACACACAGATAGAGAGAGAGAGACAGAGAGAGAGCCGAACTTCTTATTTAAACACAAACACACAGATAGAGAGATTGATTGATTGATTGATCTTTATTTCAAAAGGGTTAAGAATTGGGCACGCAGGCCCGTCTGACATTCTGCCCTTTATCATACATCTTTCACTCTATTCCAGACATTCTACAAATATGCTGTTCATATAACAAACATAACTAACATTGAAGCTGAGAGACATAAAATAAAATATAACATTTATGTTTCACTCTTAAACATTCACTCAGCATAGAAGTAACTACATACATTATAAATAACTATCTACTAAACAAAATTTTCGGGACTATACAGAAAACAATTAATTGTATTCGGTGTCTGTAAGAGCAGTTAAGATAACTTTTAAGTTTTATAATTCATGGAGGCATGTAGCGACATCAAATAGATACTGGGAAAGTTGTAGTTGTAGGAAGGAGTATAATTTATATTTTTTATATAGGATGGGAGGGTATTCCAAAGAAGAGCAGCAGAATAACTAAAGCTTTTCTTGTAAAGATCAAGTCTAGGTTTTGGAAGACATATGTTGTTCAAGCGTTGGCTGCACTTTGGGCTAAATTTAAACAGGTTCCATAGATAAGGCGGGGCATGCCGTGAAAGAATCTGATGTACTAACTTGGCTTTGTTGAAGAGGAACCTGTTCTTAAGGGGTAGTTTTGATACGTTTCTGATGATTAGTGATTGTGGCTTGATCTTGTCACTAATGAGCATTACTGCTCGCTTTTGGAGAGAGCAAAGCCTCTTTGTATTTGACACTGAGCAACCATCCCAAACTGTTGAGCAATAGTCTAAATGTGTTTGTATATGAGCTATGTAGTATATCTTCCTAGTGTCTTGTTCTATGAAGTGCTTAATTTTAGCTAATTGGTATACTTTTTGTGCGATGAGTTTTGTTAGACATTGCACATGAGAGTTCCAGGTCAGATGTTGGTCAATAATATGACCTAGTGTTTTGTGCTCGCTAACGTTTTCTATCTGTGATGTTTCTGTACAGAGCCGAAGTGTTGTTTTTGTTGCGTTTTGTAGTTTCTGTCTTGTTGTTATGAGCATTGATTTTGTTTTATCGGTGTTTATAATCATGCCATTATTTTTGCTCCATCCAATTAAATTGTATAACTCGACCTGAAGAGTTGATTCTAGATTAACACAATCGTAGTCACTGGTGTAGACTGTGCAATCATCGGCAAAAGGTCACAAGAAGAGTGTTTAAGATGAAGTGGAAGATCATTGATATAGATAGCAAAGAGCAACGGGCCTAGAATAGAACCTTGCGGAACACCAGTGTCAACTTTAGCAGAATTTGATAGAGAATTGTTGAAGAATACTACCTGTTGTCTGTCTGAAAGAAACGATGCAATTAATTTTATTAGGTCAGGGTGCAGTCTATAAGTCTTTATTTTTCTTACAAGAATATCGTGGTCAATCATATCAAATGCCTTTTTAAAGTGGACAAAGATGGCACCACATAGTCTGTCGTCATTTATGTTTACTAACCAGTTTTCTGTCATTTTGGTAAGAGCTGTGTGGCAGGAATGATTGGGTCTAAAGCCTGACTGACTGTCTATGAGTAAATTGTTCTCTTGTATGTGTCGTAGAGTTATTTTGTGTATGTGTTTTTCGAGTGGTTTTGATAATGACGATAATATGGATATTGGTCTATAGTTGGTAAGATTGTTGGATGAGCCAGATTTAAAGAGAGGATACACCTTAGCAGTTTTAAAAGCCTCAGGGAAATAGCATTTTGCAATGCACTGGTTGTAAATATATGTTAGTGTATGTGAAATGACAGGTGCAGCATAACGTAAGATCTTATTACTAATATCATCAAGCCCAGCTGTATTGTTGTTTTTTAAGGTTAAGAGATAACTGTGAACTTCACTGACTGTTAAGAATGGAATGTGTAACTGTTTAAAAAAGAGAGAGAAAGAGAGAGCCGAACTTCTTTTTTAAACACAGACACACAGATAGAGAGAGAGATGGAGACAGAGAAAGCCGAACTTCTTGTTTAGACACCGACGCATAGATAGAGAGGGAGAGAGAGAGAGAGACAGCGAGAGAGCCGAACTTCTTGTTTAGACACAGACGCACAGATAGAGAGAGAGATAGAGATAGAGAGAGATAGAAAGAGAGAGAGCCGAACTTCTTGTTTAAATACAGACACACAGATAGATATAGAGAGAGATAGAGAGAGAGCTGAACTTCTTGTTCAAACACAGACACACAGATAGAGATAGAGAGAGAGAGAGAGACAGCGAGAGAGCCGAACTTCTTGTTTAAACACAGACACACAGATAGAGAGAGAGATGGAGACAGAGAAAGCCGAACTTCTTGTTTAAACACAAACACACAGACAGAGATAGAGAGAGATAGAGAGAGAGACGAACTTTTTGTTTAAACACAAACACACAGATAGAGAGAGAGAAATAGAGAGAGAGAGAGCGATAGAGAGAAAGCCGAACTTCTTGTTTAGACACAGACACACAGATAGAGACAGAGAGAGGGATAGAGAGAGGCAGAGAGAGAGTGAGAGAGAGCAGAAATTCTTGTTTAAACACAGACACGCAGATAGATAGAGAGAGACGAACTTATTGTTTAGACACATACACACAGACAGAGAGAGAGAGAGAGATAGAGAGAGACAGAGAGAGACCCGAACTTCTTGTTTAAACACAGACACGGAGATAGAGAGAGACAGAGAGAGACCCGAACTTCTTGTTTAAACATAGACACGGAGATAGAGATAGAGACAGAGAGAGCCGAACTTCTTGTTTAAACACAGACACACGGATAGAGAGAAAGAGCGAGACAGAGAGAGAGCCGAACTTCTTGTTTAAACACAGACACACAGATAGAGAAAGAGACAGATATAGAGAGACAGAGAGAGAGCCGAACTTCTTGTTTAAACACAGACACACAGATAGAGAGAGAGATAGAAAGAGAGCCGAACTTCTTGTTTAAACACAAACACACAGATAGAGAGAGAGATACAGAGAGAGCCGAACTTCTTGTTTAAACATAGACACACAGATAGAGAGAGAGAGAGAGCCGAACTTCTTTTTTAAACACAGACACAGAGATAGAGATAGAGAGAGCCGAATGTTTAAACATAGACACACAGATAGAGAGAGAGATAGAGAGAGACAGAGAGAGAGCCGAACTTCTTGTTTAAACACAGACACACAGATAGAGATAGAGAGAGATAGAGAGAGAGCCGAACTTCCTGTTCAGACACACACACACATTGATAGAGAGAGAGAGAGAGAGAACCGATCTTTTTGTTTAGACACAGATAGAGACAGAGAGATAGCCGAACCTCTTGTTTACACACACACACAGATAAACAGAGAGAGAGAGAGAGAGACAGAGAGAGAGACGAACTTCTTCTTTCATATTCACTAATGTAAATTTCTTCTTCTTCGTTCCCTTCTACCACCAAGACCGCCCTGTGATCTCACTGAATTTACGCCTGTGGTCCTCGTTAAGTCCCGTGGTCCCCGACAGGACCACACGAGATCCCCGAGAGGACCACAAGAGGCTCAGAGTATCGTAGGGCTTGAGCCTGTATTCTTGGTCGGTCTCAGAAGCGGGATTGCGTGACACCGTGGTTTTCGTTGCACCAGTTTAGTCTAGAGTTGGACTTTCTCACTGGAAAACCTCGACGTGTTTTGGATATCAGTATATCCCCGCCGGGTGAGAGGTGGTTGCCCATCCAGGCCAGAGTTGGACTTTCTCACCGGAAAACCTCAGCGTGATTAGGATACGCATACATCCCCGCCGGGTGAGAGGTGGTTGCCTATCTAGACTGCCCTGGTCCAGTGTCTCCGACTTCAGCATTTTGTGATCGTGGCCGCTACCCTTCCTAGTTGTGACCAGGACGAAGCTTTTGTCCAGGAGGACGAATCCTCGCCACTAGTGACTTCCACCCCTGGGTTGAGCCGGTTTAGGCATATTATCCCCGCACAGCAACCCTTATTTCTTTTCCGCAGTTTCTTCCTTGACCGGGAGGAGTTTCACTCCAAGGACGGCATCCGAATAATCTCGCCAGCAGTGTCTTAACCTCTGGGTTAAGTCGGTTCAGGCATTTCACCCGATATGAGTGCACTTAGGACGTGGCCGACCTCCAGACCAGAGGTGCCGTGATTTGACTGTTTGCTTCGTTATAACCTTTCTATCAACTTTTCCTCAGTGGTGCCGCGCGGCAACCCCATTTGCACTTTTCTTTATTGGCCGGGAGGAGTACCGCTCCACGCACGGCAGCTGAAGAATCTCGCCAGCAGCGGTAGATTAGCTACCAAGCGTGCTTCTCATCTACCCTAAGTGTCTGGTTTTCAGGCGCCAGCTCTTCGCCTTCGCCCCTTCTCCTGTCAGTTTAAACAGTTCTGTCACGAGAAGGCCAGGAGCTGGACTTGACTGTCAGAGGATATTTGAGACGCACGCCGTTGGAGCGGAGAGCGAATTCTCCACCCCACCTCCGGCAATAACAATCCTTAGAACCACGAATGTAAACAATTTTGATGCTCAGAGAAAGCCTACAAATCTAATTCTCAGAGAAAGCTTATAAATCCAAATGTCATTTATTTTACAAACAAACATAACCCCACCATACAAATCTGTCCAGAGATTTTCAGTACACCTTCTTACCGGCATCTCCAACATACCTTCTTACCAGCATCTCCAACATACCTTCTTACCAGCATCTCCAACATACCTTCTTACCAGCATCTCCAACATACCTTCTTACCAGCATCTCCAACATACCTTCTTACCAGCATCTCCAACATACCAGCATCTCCAACATACCTTCTTACCAGCATCTCCAACAAACCTTCTTACCAGCATCTCCAACATACCTTCTTACCAGCATCTCCAACATACCTTCTTACCAGCATCTCCAACATACCTTCTTACCAGCATCTCCAACATACCTTCTTACCAGCATCTCCAACAAACACGGTTATCAGCCCCACCTCCCCACCATACTCCCAGCGTCGCCCTCTTCTCCTCTCTTGCAAGAACTTTCCACAATCTCCATTCCCCTCCCTCTCTTCCCCTCCCCCCTCCTACAAAGAAATAAAAAGCAAAGCTTTTGCCCGTCTTCATCTAATACATTATCGATCACTGGCAGCGAGACAATTACTATTTGCCTGGAGGAGAATAGATTTGTGTTCGCTGACAGGCCAGCCATTCTCGCTCCTCTGTTCACACCATTAATTTGTCAAGTGTCTGAAATCCCCGGACAGGATTGCAATCTGGCGTTGGATTGGTGGAGCTCCATCCACTCAGCAGCACCGTTACATTTTCAAACTGAAATCTGATGTCATTGATAACCCTTTGCCCTTTCATAAAACCTGCCGACTGTTAACTTCCTGCAGCTCTGATCATAATTTGTTTCCAATATTCGCTGCAGGGAAAACAATGCTGCGCATGCGCAGTAAAGTATATGAGAAAGTGAAAATAACGGGATTTTTTTTTTCAAATTTCCTTTTCCCATTCTTTCTGGCTCTCACTCTTTTTATGTTTCTTACATATTGTAAGCATATGTAGGGGGTTGTTGCTGCCTTTCCTATGTGTTCAGTACCAGATGAACAGAGAGATAGCCGAACCTCTTGTTTACACACACACACAGATAAACAGAGAGAGAGAGAGAGAGAGAGAGAGAGAGAGAGACAGAGACAGAGAGAGAGACGAACTTCTTCTTTCATATTCACTAATGTAAATTTCTTCTTCTTCGTTCCCTTCTACCACCAAGACCGCCCTGTGATCTCACTGAATTTACGCCTGTGGTCCTCGTTAAGTCCCGTGGTCCCCCATGTGGACCACACAAGATCCCCGAGAGGACCACAAGAGGCTCAGAGTATCGTAGGGCTTGAGCCTGTATTCTTGGTCGGTCTCAGAAGCGGGATGATGCGTGACACCGTGGTTTTCGTTGCACCAGTTTAGTCTAGAGTTGGACTTTCTCACTGGAAAACCTCGACGTGTTTTGGATATCAGTATATCCCGCCGGGTGAGAGGTGGTTGCCCATCCAGGCCAGAGTTGGACTTTCTCACCGGAAAACCTCAGCGTGATTAGGATACGCATACATCCCCGCCGGGTGAGAGGTGGTTGCCTATCTAGACTGCCCTGGTCCAGTGTCTCCGACTTCAGCATTTTGTGATCGTGGCCGCTACCCTTCCTAGTTGTGACCAGGACGAAGCTTTTGTCCAGGAGGACGAATCCTCGCCACTAGTGACTTCCACCCCTGGGTTGAGCCGGTTTAGGCATATTATCCCCGCACAGCAACCCTTATTTCTTTTCCGCAGTTCTTCCTTGACCGGGAGGAGTTTCACTCCAAGGACGGCATCCGAATAATCTCGCCAGCAGTGTCTTAACCTCTGGGTTAAGTCGGTTCAGGCGTTTCACCCGATATGAGTGCACTTAGGACGTGGCCGACCTCCAGACCAGAGGTGCCGTGATTTGACTGTTTGCTTCGTTATAACCTTTCTATCAACTTTTCCTCAGTGGTGCCGCGCGGCAACCCCATTTGCACTTTTCTTTATTGGCCGGGAGGAGTACCGCTCCACGCACGGCAGCTGAAGAATCTCGCCAGCAGCGGTAGATTAGCTACCAAGCGTGCTTCTCATCTACCCTAAGTGTCTGGTTTTCAGGCGCCAGCTCTTCGCCTTCGCCCCTTCTCCTGTCAGTTTAAACAGTTCTGTCACGAGAAGGCCAGGAGCTGGACTTGACTGTCAGAGGATATTTGAGACGCACGCCGTTGGAGCGGAGAGCGAAATTCTCCACCCCACCTCCGGCAATAACAACCCTTAGAACCACGAATGTAAACAATTTTGATGCTCAGAGAAAGCCTACAAATCTAATTCTCAGAGAAAGCTTATAAATCCAAATGTCATTTATTTTACAAACAAACATAACCCCGCCATACAAATCTGTCCAGAGATTTTCAGTACACCTTCTTACCAGCATCTCCAACAAACCTTCTTACCAGCATCTCCAACACACCTTCTTACCAGCATCTCCAACATACCTTCTTACCGGCATCTCCAACATACCTTCTTACCAGCATCTCCAACATACCTTCTTACCAGCATCTCCAACATACCAGCATCTCCAACATACCTTCTTACCAGCATCTCCAACACACCTTCTTACCAGCATCTCCAACATACCTTCTTACCGCCATCTCCAACATACCTTCTTATCAGCATCTCCAACAACCTTCTTACCGGCATCTCCAACATACCTTCTTACCAGCATCTCCAACAAACACGGTTATCAGCCCCACCTCCCCACCATACTCCCAGCGTCGCCCTCTTCTCCTCTCTTGCAAGAACCTTCCACAATCTCCATTCCCCTCCCTCTCTTCCCCCTCCCCCCTCCTACAAAGAAATAAAAAGCAAAGCTTTTGCCCGTCTTCATCTAATACATTATCGATCACTGGCAGCGAGACAATTACTATTTGCCTGGAGGAGAATAGATTTGTGTTCGCTGACAGGCCAGCCATTCTCGCTCCTCTGTTCACACCATTAATTTGTCAAGTGTCTGAAATCCCCGGACAGGATTGCAATCTGGCGTTGGATTGGTGGAGCTCCGTCCACTCAGCAGCACCGTTACATTTTCAAACTGAAATCTGATGTCATTGATAACCCTTTGCCCTTTCATAAAACCTGCCGACTGTTAACTTCCTGCAGCTCTGATCATAATTTGTTTCCAATATTCGCTGCAGGGAAAACAATGCTGCGCATGCGCAGTAAAGTATATGAGAAAGTGAAAATAACGGGATTTTTTTTTTCAAATTTCCTTTTCCCATTCTTTCTGGCTCTCACTCTTTCTTTTATGTTTCTTACATATTGTAAGCATATGTAGGGGGTTGTTGCTGCCTTTCCTATGTGTTCAGTACCAGAACTTCTTCTTCTTCTTCTTCTTCTTCTTCTTCAGCTTTCCGAACCATTAAGGCTCATTGCTGCAGATGCAGTTTGCCTCCATTCCTAATCTTATCTCTCCAGTTGGTGACTTTCTTTTATATCCTCTTCTATGTTGTCTTTACGTCTCTGTCTTGGTCTACCCATTGGTCTTGTTTCCCTCATCTCTTATGCAGACATAATCTGGGTCTCCAAGTTGGGGGTTGGATCATGGGGCCAACGACCCCATCTCCATAAAAAAAAGATTAATGTTAGGGAACAGATAGAGAAGTCTGTTAATATTGGTACAAGATAATAAAAAGATGATAATTTACTGTGACATGAAGGGATAACAGGATAATAAAAAATGAGTTGGACTTTCTCACCGGAAAACCTCAGCGTGATTAGGATACGCATACATCCCCGCCGGGTGAGAGGTGGTTGCCTATCTAGACTGCCCTGGTCCAGTGTCTCCGACTTCAGCATTTTGTGATCGTGGCCGCTACCCTTCCTAGTTGTGACCAGGACGAAGCTTTTGTCCAGGAGGACGAATCCTCGCCACTAGTGACTTCCACTCCTGGGTTGAGCCGGTTTAGGCATATTATCCCCGCACAGCAACCCTTATTTCTTTTCCGCAGTTTCTTCCTTGACCGGGAGGAGTTTCACTCCAAGGACGGCATCCGAATAATCTCGCCAGCAGTGTCTTAACCTCTGGGTTAAGTCGGTTCAGGCGTTTCACCCGATATGAGTGCACTTAGGACGTGGCCGACCTCCAGACCAGAGGTGCCGTGATTTGACTGTTTGCTTCGTTATAACCTTTCTATCAACTTTTCCTCAGTGGTGCCGCGCGGCAACCCCATTTGCACTTTTCTTTATTGGCCGGGAGGAGTACCGCTCCACGCACGGCAGCTGAAGAATCTCGCCAGCAGCGGTAGATTAGCTACCAAGCGTGCTTCTCATCTACCCTAAGTGTCTGGTTTTCAGGCGCCAGCTCTTCGCCTTCGCCCCTTCTCCTGTCAGTTTAAACAGTTCTGTCACGAGAAGGCCAGGAGCTGGACTTGACTGTCAGAGGATATTTGAGACGCACGCCGTTGGAGCGGAGAGCGAAATTCTCCACCCCACCTCCGGCAATAACAATCCTTAGAACCACGAATGTAAACAATTTTGATGCTCAGAGAAAGCCTACAAATCTAATTCTCAGAGAAAGCTTATAAATCCAAATGTCATTTATTTTACAAACAAACATAACCCCGCCATACAAATCTGTCCAGAGATTTTCAGTACACCTTCTTACCGGCATCTCCAACATACCTTCTTACCAGCATCTCCAACATACCTTCTTACCAGCATCTCCAACACACCTTCTTACCGGCATCTCCAACATACCTTCTTACCAGCATCTCCAACATACCTTCTTACCAGCATCTCCAACATACCAGCATCTCCAACATACCTTCTTACCAGCATCTCCAACACACCTTCTTACCAGCATCTCCAACATACCTTCTTACCGCCATCTCCAACATACCTTCTTATCAGCATCTCCAACAAACCTTCTTACCGGCATCTCCAACATACCTTCTTACCAGCATCTCCAACAAACACGGTTATCAGCCCCACCTCCCCACCATACTCCCAGCGTCGCCCTCTTCTCCTCTCTTGCAAGAACTTTCCACAATCTCCATTCCCCTCCCTCTCTTCCCCCTCCCCCCTCCTACAAAGAAATAAAAAGCAAAGCTTTTGCCCGTCTTCATCTAATACATTATCGATCACTGGCAGCGAGACAATTACTATTTGCCTGGAGGAGAATAGATTTGTGTTCGCTGACAGGCCAGCCATTCTCGCTCCTCTGTTCACACCATTAATTTGTCAAGTGTCTGAAATCCCCGGACAGGATTGCAATCTGGCGTTGGATTGGTGGAGCTCCGTCCACTCAGCAGCACCGTTACATTTTCAAACTGAAATCTGATGTCATTGATAACCCTTTGCCCTTTCATAAAACCTGCCGACTGTTAACTTCCTGCAGCTCTGATCATAATTTGTTTCCAATATTCGCTGCAGGGAAAACAATGCTGCGCATGCGCAGTAAAGTATATGAGAAAGTGAAAATAACGGGATTTTTTTTTTCAAATTTCCTTTTCCCATTCTTTCTGGCTCTCACTCTTTCTTTTATGTTTCTTACATATTGTAAGCATATGTAGGGGGTTGTTGCTGCCTTTCCTATGTGTTCAGTACCAGAACTTCTTCTTCTTCTTCTTCTTCTTCTTCTTCTTCTTCTTCAGCTTTCCGAACCATTAAGGCTCATTGCTGCAGATGCAGTTTGCCTCCATTCCTCTCTATTCCTAATCTTATCTCTCCAGTTGGTGACTTTCTTTTATATCCTCTTCTATGTTGTCTTTACGTCTCTGTCTTGGTCTACCCATTGGTCTTGTTTCCCTCATCTCTTATGCAGACATAATCTGGGTCTCCAAGTTGGGGGTTGGATCATGGGGCCAACGACCCCATCTCCATAAAAAAAAGATTAATGTTAGGGAACAGATAGAGAAGTCTGTTAATATTGGTACAAGATAATAAAAAGATGATAATTTACTGTGACATGAAGGGATAACAGGATAATAAAAAATGATAATTTACTGTGACATGAAAGGATAACAAATAGATGATAATTTACTATGACAAGAAAGGATAACATATTTATTGTAACACAATTCCTCTTATTTATTGTAACACAATTCCTCTTATTTATTGTAACACAATTCCTCTTATTTATTGTAACACAATTCCTCTTATTTATTGAAACACAATTCCTCTTATTTATTGTAACACAATTCCTCTTATTTATTGTAACAAATTCCTCTTATTTCCAGATACTCGAAAAAACGCAATATTTGAAGACTTTATTATCCTAATTTTATTTCAGGAAAATAATCATGATTATCTCAAGAAAATAATGATTATCGCAAGAAAATAATGATTATCTCAAGAAAATAATCATGATTGTTTCAAGAAAAAAATAATGATTTTCTGAGTACAAATTGGCGACTGTCATATGAAAGCATCAAGACGATGTAGACTAGGTCTTTGATATCTGAATTCAATCTTGGAATATCAGAATTCGGTCTTTGACTACCTGAAGGCAATGTCATGAATCTGTCTAATGTCTTTCGTTGTCATAAATTGTTTTATGTTAAGTTGTGTGTGTGTGTATGTGTGCATTTGCTGTCTGAAGTGTTTGAAGATATCAGTCTCATAGTCAAAATCAACGGCTGACATTATCATACAGTGTGATCTTATGTTTGGCTAACATACAGTGTGATCTTATGTTTGGCTAACATACAGTGTGATCTTATGTTTGGCTAACATACAGCGTGATCTTATGTTTGGCTAACATACAGCGTGATCTTATGTTTGGCTAACATACAGCGTGATCTTATATTTGGCTAACATACAACGTGATCTTATGTTTGGCTCTTCTCTTTGCACTCAGATATGTACCCTTTAGTTTCTTTCTTCTTCCAGTTTTCACATGTTCTTCTTGTTTGAACAGTAAACTCTGTTTTACTTGTTACTAACTCTAAAAACATGTCATCTTTCTGGTTTGTTTTGTTTTAGATTTCAAGTATCTCTGATGTGATAAACCGCTTGTGCTCTATCTGCTCTCCATCAGCCCAGATCTGACCCTCCCTCCTCCCTCACCTACACAACGCCTCCCTCCTCCCTCATCTACACAACGCCTCCCTCCTCCCTCACCTACACAACGCCTCCCTCCTCCCCCGCTTCCAAGTATAAAAAAAAAAACCTGTGTCCTCTATTTTTGCCATTGGCCTATTGATCAAAAGTTGTATCGCGAGCGAGGTCAGGAATCCAGCTCAGCCGGGAGCTCTGTCTGAACTGTTTCATCTGGAACATTCTCCGTGTCTCTTAGATCTTCGGCCATAGCGTGAGTTTCATTTCTATCTGTGCCAGCAAAACGGAGCTGTTGACCTCTGACCTGCAACCTGTATCCAGTCATGAACAATATGGGCAAGCTGTGGTTGTCTTCTCTTGTTATCAGGGTCAGACAACTCTGGCCACTTTCCTCTCTCAGCATGTCAACATGCCGGCTCTAACGACATTCTTTTGTAGCATTACTAATCTGTAGAAGTTCGTTGAACAATATGACGGTGACTAGCACGCGCGACAGTGAAAATAATGTCTTAGTCTTAGTTTGTTTTTGGAATAAAAAAGCTTAAGCTCAGTCAGTTTATGAGTTCAAATTTTATTATTTTTGCTGATCACGTGCATGTATTAAACCTATATGAAACCTGTATTAAACCTATATTAAGCCCTTATTAAACTAATGTGTTGCGTGCATGTATTAAACGTATATGAAACCTGTATTAAACCTACATTAAGCCTATATTAAACTAATGTGTTGCGTGCATGTATCAAACCTATATTAAACCTATATTAAACCTGTATTAACCGTGTATTAACCATGTAATAAACATGTAATAAACTAAGGTGAAATGTTTCTGATATTTGATGGGATGTTGTCAGACATGTCCGGCTTCCCAAGCACTTCCTGATATCCAAAATAATATCCGCTTTCTCTCTCTCTCTCTCTCTCTCACTCTCTCTCTCTCACTCTCTCACATACTCTCACACTCTCTCTCATACTCTCACTCACTCTCTCACACACTCTCTCTCACTCTCTTTCACACTCTCTCACTCTCTCTCTCACTCTCACTCTCTCACACACTCTCTCTCTCACTCTCTCTCTCTCTCACTCTCTTTCACACTCTCTCACTCTCTCTGTCACTCTCAGTCTCTCTCTTTCCACTGAGAAATTTCGAGAAATGGAGGATGTTCTATGACAGACAAGTTGGACAAATATTCTACGACAGACAAGCTGAAGAAAAATGTTCTCTGACAGAGAAGTTGAACACAAATATTCTATGAGAGACAAATTGAACAAAAATGTTCTATGACAGACAAGCTGAACAATAATTTTCTATGAGAGACAAGTTGAACAAAAATGTTCTATGAGAGAAAAGTTAAACAAAAATGTTCAGTGACAGACAAGTTGAACAAAAGTGGTCTTTGACTACCTGAAGGCAATGTCATGAATCTGTCTAATGTCTTTCGTTGTCATAAATTGTTTTATGTTAAGTTGTGTGTGTGTGTATGTGTGCATTTGCTGTCTGAAGTGTTTGAAGATATCAGTCTCATAGTCAAAATCAACGGCTGACATTATCATACAGTGTGATCTTATGTTTGGCTAACATACAGTGTGATCTTATGTTTGGCTAACATACAGTGTGATCTTATGTTTGGCTAACATACAGCGTGATCTTATGTTTGGCTAACATACAGCGTGATCTTATGTTTGGCTAACATACAGCGTGATCTTATATTTGGCTAACATACAACGTGATCTTATGTTTGGCTCTTCTCTTTGCACTCAGATATGTACCCTTTAGTTTCTTTCTTCTTCCAGTTTTCACATGTTCTTCTTGTTTGAACAGTAAACTCTGTTTTACTTGTTACTAACTCTAAAAACATGTCATCTTTCTGGTTTGTTTTGTTTTAGATTTCAAGTATCTCTGATGTGATAAACCGCTTGTGCTCTATCTGCTCTCCATCAGCCCAGATCTGACCCTCCCTCCTCCCTCACCCACACAACGCCTCCCGCCTCCCTCCTCCCTCACCTACACAACGCCTCCCTCCTCCCCCGCTTCCAAGTATAAAAAAAAAACCTGTGTCCTCTATTTTTGCCATTGGCCTATTGATCAAAAGTTGTATCGCGAGCGAGGTCAGGAATCCAGCTCAGCCGGGAGCTCTGTCTGAACTGTTTCATCTGGAACATTCTCCGTGTCTCTTAGATCTTCGGCCATAGCGTGAGTTTCATTTCTATCTGTGCCAGCAAAACGGAGCTGTTGACCTCTGACCTGCAACCTGTATCCAGTCATGAACAATATGGGCAAGCTGTGGTTGTCTTCTCTTGTTATCAGGGTCAGACAACTCTGGCCACTTTCCTCTCTCAGCATGTCAACATGCCGGCTCTAACGACATTCTTTTGTAGCATTACTAGTCTGTAGAAGTTCGTTGAACAATATGACGGTGACTAGCACGCGCGACAGTGAAAATAATGTCTTAGTCTTAGTTTGTTTTTGGAATAAAAAAGCTTAAGCTCAGTCAGTTTATGAGTTCAAATTTTATTATTTTTGCTGATCACGTGCATGTATTAAACCTATATGAAACCTGTATTAAACCTATATTAAGCCCTTATTAAACTAATGTGTTGCGTGCATGTATTAAACGTATATGAAACCTGTATTAAACCTACATTAAACCTATATTAAACTAATGTGTTGCGCGCATGTATCAAACCTATATTAAACCTATATTAAACCTGTATTAACCGTGTATTAACCATGTAATAAACATGTAATAAACTAAGGTGAAATGTTTCTGATATTTGATGGGATGTTGTCAGACATGTCCGGCTTCCCAAGCACTTCCTGATATCCAAAATAATATCCGCTTTCTCTCTCTCTCTCTCTCTCTCACTCTCTCTCTCTCACTCTCTCACATACTCTCACACTCTCTCTCATACTCTCACTCACTCTCTCTCTCACTCTCTTTCACACTCTCTCTCACTCTCTCTCTCACTCTCACTCTCTCACACACTCTCTCTCTCACTCTCTTTCTCTCTCACACTCTTTCTCATACTCTCACTCTCTCTGTCACTCTCAGTCTCTCTCTTTCCACTGAGAAATTTCGAGAAATGGAGGATGTTCTATGACAGACAAGTTGGACAAATATTCTACGACAGACAAGCTGAAGAAAAATGTTCTCTGACAGAGAAGTTGAACACAAATATTCTATGAGAGACAAATTGAACAAAAATGTTCTATGACAGACAAGCTGAACAATAATTTTCTATGAGAGACAAGTTGAACAAAAATGTTCTATGAGAGAAAAGTTAAACAAAAATGTTCAGTGACAGACAAGTTGAACAAAAGTGTTCTATGACAGACAAGCTGAACAAAATGTTCTATGAGGGACAAGTTAAACAAAAATGTTCTATGACAGACAAGTTGAACAAAAATGCTCTGTAGTTTGAAAATCAGAAAGTCAGCTGTAAGAGTCAGGCGCCACGAAGTCCAGCTGATGCATGGCTTTGGTGCCCCGGGGGCACTCTTTGTTTGAAAGGTGGGCCCAGAGGCAGGAGGCCTATCCAGGGTGAAAACAAATAAGAGAGTGGCAGACGGTATTTTTTTCCTACTCAGAACCAGGTCCTGGTTACAGACATAGTTCTCAAGCCACTCATGGACCAGCTGGTTACAGACATAGTTCTCAAGCCACTCATGGACCAGCTGGTTACAGACATAGTTCTCAAGCCACTCATGGACCAGCTGGTTACAGATATAGTTCTCAAGCCACTCATGGACCAGCTGGTTACAGATATAGTTCTCAAGCCACTCATGGACCAGCTGGTTACATGTGTCATTGTCATGCCCACATTATGGACAATCTGGTTACAGGTATCGTTCTCAGGCCATCTCATGGACCAGCTGGTTACAGATATAGTTCTCAAGCCACTCATGGACCAACTGGTTACAGACATAGTTCTCAAGCCACTTATGGACCAACTGGTTATATGTATCGTTCTCAAGCCACTCATGGACCATCTATCATTCTCAAGCTCCCCCGCCCCATGGAGCAGCTGTTTACGTGTATAGTTCTCAAGCCCACCTCATGAACCAGCTGGTTACAGGTATCATTCTCAAGCCCACCTCATGAACCAAGCTGGTTACAGGTATCATTCTCAAGCCCACCTCATGAACCAAGCTGGTTACAGGTATCATTCTCAAGCCCACCTCATGAACCAGCTGGTTTCAGGTATCATTCTCAAGCCCACCTCATGGACCAGCTGGTTACAGGTATCATTCTCACGCCCACCTCATGAACCAGCTGGTTACAGGTATCATTCTCAAGCCCACCTCATGAACCAGCTGGTTACAGGTATCATTCTCAAGCCCACCTCATGGACCAGCTGGTTACAGGTATCATTCTCAATCCCACCTCATGGACCGGCTGATTACAGGTATCATTCTCAGGACCACCTCATGGACCACCTGGTTACAGGTATCATTCTCAAGCCCACCTCATGAACCAAGCTGGTTACAGGTATCATTCTCAATCCCACCTCATGGACCAGCTGGTTACAGGCATAGTTCTCAAGCACACCTCATGGACCAGCTGGTTACATGTGTCATTGTCATGCCCACATTATGGACAATCTGGTTACAGGTATATTTCTCAAGCCCACATCATGGACCAGCTTGTTACAGGTATATTTCTCAAGCCCACATCATGGACCAGCTGGTTACAGGTGTCGTTGTCATTCCCACATCATGAACCAGCTGGTTACAGTTATAGTTCTCAAGCCCACATCATGGACCAGCTGGTTATAGGTATATTTCTCAAGCCCACATCATGGACCTGCTTGTTACAGGTATGTCTCTCAAGCCCACATCATGGACCAGCTTGTTACAGGTATATTTCTCAAGCCCACATCATGGACCAGCCACAGCTTTCAGAAATGAGAGCCTTTCAGTGTCAGCCAACCAGGTTGTCGGTTATCTGCCTGGCTGTGCCGTGTCTGTTCTACATGGTAAGCCTTGACCTTCAACCAGATAACAGAGTACTCAGCTTCTCTGTATAGATTCTCTGCTTACACCTGTTGTCCACCTACGGACGAGATGTTAGATGATTATTATAAGGACTGCCTGCTCCCCTGGGTAATATGACGTAGTCGTGGCCACTTTTGTAGTCCTGGCTGTTTGTTCAAATATCTAAACTTGTCTGTGCTGTCAGCTGTTGGTGGTTACATGAGTGATTGTCTGTGCTGTCAATCGTTGGCGGTTACATGAATGATTGTCTGTGCTGTCAAATGTTGGCGGTTACAAGAATGATTGTCTGTGCTGTCAAATGTTGGCGGTTACAAGAATGATTGTCTGTGCTGTCAAATGTTGGCGGTTACATGAATGATTGTCTGTGCTGTCAATCGTTGGCGGTTACATGAATGATTGTCTGTGCTGTCAAATGTTGGCGGTTACATGAATGATTGTCTGTGCTGTCAACTGTTGGCAGTTACATGAATGATTGTCTGTGCTGTCAATCGTTGGCGGTTATGTGAATGAATGTCTGTGCTGTCAACCGTTGGCGGTTACATGAATGATAAAATACTGCACAAATCTTGTGCTCAGTTTTACCTTTGCTTAATTTAGTGTACATATATCGGCAGATATGTACACAAGTGTACACAGTTACTGTCGTAACGCCGAAGACAGTTGCTTCCACGGAGTATGGTTGAATTATCGTTTGTTAAGATAACAAGATTCAACGAAATGTCAGAGTTATGTTTAGCGTTATAACAGGGCCTAATGTATTCTTTGAACAACTTTAACCTGCCACGAGTTCATAATGTTGCTATCAACATTTCCAATAAAATGCAACAACATAAAGACAAGAATATATATCCAATACTCTCCGGTTAATTTTGATATTTGTTTTGTTGGCCAACCTGGTCTAAAAAGAATGCCAACCAATATCATCAACAACGTAGGAAGGATGAAAGGATCGAATCTGATAATTTTTGTTAGGAAAATTGTAATCGTTATTCTCGTATAAGTTCTCAAGCCACTCATGGACCAGCTGGTTACAGACATAGTTCTCAAGCCACTCATGGACCAGCTGGTTACAGACATAGTTCTCAAGCCACTCATGGACCAGCTGGTTACAGATATAGTTCTCAAGCCACTCATGGACCAGCTGGTTACAGATATAGTTCTCAAGCCACTCATGGACCAGCTGGTTACATGTGTCATTGTCATGCCCACATTATGGACAATCTGGTTACAGGTATCGTTCTCAGGCCATCTCATGGACCAGCTGGTTACAGATATAGTTCTCAAGCCACTCATGGACCAACTGGTTACAGACATAGTTCTCAAGCCACTTATGGACCAACTGGTTATATGTATGGTTCTCAAGCCACTCATGGACCATCTATCATTCTCAAGCTCCCCCGCCCCATGGAGCAGCTGTTTACGTGTATAGTTCTCAAGCCCACCTCATGAACCAGCTGGTTACAGGTATCATTCTCAAGCCCACCTCATGAACCAAGCTGGTTACAGGTATCATTCTCAAGCCCACCTCATGAACCAGCTGGTTTCAGGTATCATTCTCAAGCCCACCTCATGAACCAGCTGGTTTCAGGTATCATTCTCAAGCCCACCTCATGGACCAGCTGGTTACAGGTATCATTCTCAAGCCCACCTCATGAACCAGCTGGTTACAGGTATCATTCTCAAGCCCACCTCATGAACCAGCTGGTTACAGGTATCATTCTCAAGCCCACCTCATGGACCAGCTGGTTACAGGTATCATTCTCATCCCACCTCATGGACCGGCTGATTACAGATATCATTCTCAGGACCACCTCATGGACCACCTGGTTACAGGTATCATTCTCAAGCCCACCTCATGAACCAAGCTGGTTACAGGTATCATTCTCAATCCCACCTCATGGACCAGCTGGTTACAGGCATAGTTCTCAAGCACACCTCATGGACCAGCTGGTTACATGTGTCATTGTCATGCCCACATTATGGACAATCTGGTTACAGGTATATTTCTCAAGCCCACATCATGGACCAGCTTGTTACAGGTATATTTCTCAAGCCCACATCATGGACCAGCTGGTTACAGGTGTCGTTGTCATTCCCACATCATGAACCAGCTGGTTACAGTTATAGTTCTCAAGCCCACATCATGGACCAGCTGGTTATAGGTATATTTCTCAAGCCCACATCATGGACCTGCTTGTTACAGGTATGTCTCTCAAGCCCACATCATGGACCAGCTTGTTACAGGTATATTTCTCAAGCCCACATCATGGACCAGCCACAGCTTTCAGAAATGAGAGCCTTTCAGTGTCAGCCAACCAGGTTGTCGGTTATCTGCCTGGCTGTGCCGTGTCTGTTCTACATAGTAAGCCTTGACCTTGAACCAGATAACAGAGTACTCAGCTTCTCTGTATAGATTCTCTGCTTACACCTGTTGTCCACCTACGGGCGAGATCGATTTGTTAGATGATTATTATAAGGACTGCCTGCTCCCCTGGGTAATATGACGTAGTCGTGGCCACTTTTGTAGTCCTGGCTGTTTGTTCAAATATCTAAACTTGTCTGTGCTGTCAGCTGTTGGTGGTTACATGAGTGATTGTCTGTGCTGTCAATCGTTGGCGGTTACATGAATGATTGTCTGTGCTGTCAAATGTTGGCGGTTACAAGAATGATTGTCTGTGCTGTCAAATGTTGGCGGTTACAAGAATGATTGTCTGTGCTGTCAAATGTTGGCGGTTACATGAATGATTGTCTGTGCTGTCAATCGTTGGCGGTTACATGAATGATTGTCTGTGCTGTCAAATGTTGGCGGTTACATGAATGATTGTCTGTGCTGTCAACTGTGGCAGTTACATGAATGATTGTCTGTGCTGTCAATCGTTGGCGGTTATGTGAATGAATGTCTGTGCTGTCAACCGTTGGCGGTTACATGAATGATAAAATACTGCACAAATCTTGTGCTCAGTTTTACCTTTGCTTAATTTAGTGTACATATATCGGCAGATATGTACACAAGTGTACACAGTTACTGTCGTAACGCCGAAGACAGTTGCTTCCACGGAGTATGGTTGAATTATCGTTTGTTAAGATAACAAGATTCAACGAAATGTCAGAGTTATGTTTAGCGTTATAACAGGGCCTAATGTATTCTTTGAACAACTTTAACCTGCCACGAGTTCATAATGTTGCTATCAACATTTCCAATAAAATGCAACAACATAAAGACAAGAATATATATCCAATACTCTCCGGTTAATTTTGATATTTGTTTTGTTGGCCAACCTGGTCTAAAAAGAATGCCAACCAATATCATCAACAAACGTAGGAAGGATGAAAGGATCGAATCTGATAATTTTTGTTAGGAAAATTGTAATCGTTATTCTCGTATAAGTTATTAACGCTGAATATTCTTGTTAATGTATTCGGATAGCTCAGTTATTGACAGGTATCGAGTATTTACAACATCCGGGCATCTCATAACCGGAAACGAAAGAAAAGATTTTTAGAGAACTTTTTCTCCTTAAGACTCCGCCATTTATTCTTCTCCAATCTCTGGCTTTATTACAAGAGAAGATAAACATGTCTAGTATTATAAGAGAAGATAAACATGTCTAGTATTATAGAGAAGACAAACATGTCTAGTGTTAGAAGAAGGTATCATTCTCAATCCCACCTCATGGACCAGCTGGTTACAGGTATCATTCTCAGGACCACCTCATGGACCAGCTGGTTACAGGTATCATTCTCAAGCCCACCTCATGAACCAAGCTGGTTACAGGTATCATTCTCAATCCCACCTCATGGACCAGCTGGTTACAGGCATAGTTCTCAAGCACACCTCATGGACCAGCTGGTTACATGTGTCATTGTCATGCCCACATTATGGACAATCTGGTTACAGGTATATTTCTCAAGCCCACATCATGGACCAGCTTGTTACAGGTATATTTCTCAAGCCCACATCATGGACCAGCTGGTTACAGGTGTCGTTGTCATTCCCACATCATGAACCAGCTGGTTACAGTTATAGTTCTCAAGCCCACATCATGGACCAGCTGGTTATAGGTATATTTCTCAAGCCCACATCATGGACCTGCTTGTTACAGGTATGTCTCTCAAGCCCACATCATGGACCAGCTTGTTACAGGTATATTTCTCAAGCCCACATCATGGACCAGCCACAGCTTTCAGAAATGAGAGCCTTTCAGTGTCAGCCAACCAGGTTGTCGGTTATCTGCCTGGCTGTGCCGTGTCTGTTCTACATAGTAAGCCTTGACCTTGAACCAGATAACAGAGTACTCAGCTTCTCTGTATAGATTCTCTGCTTACACCTGTTGTCCACCTACGGGCGAGATCGATTTGTTAGATGATTATTATAAGGACTGCCTGCTCCCCTGGGTAATATGACGTAGTCGTGGCCACTTTTGTAGTCCTGGCTGTTTGTTCAAATATCTAAACTTGTCTGTGCTGTCAGCTGTTGGTGGTTACATGAGTGATTGTCTGTGCTGTCAATCGTTGGCGGTTACATGAATGATTGTCTGTGCTGTCAAATGTTGGCGGTTACAAGAATGATTGTCTGTGCTGTCAAATGTTGGCGGTTACAAGAATGATTGTCTGTGCTGTCAAATGTTGGCGGTTACATGAATGATTGTCTGTGCTGTCAATCGTTGGCGGTTACATGAATGATTGTCTGTGCTGTCAAATGTTGGCGGTTACATGAATGATTGTCTGTGCTGTCAACTGTGGCGGTTACATGAATGATTGTCTGTGCTGTCAATCGTTGGCGGTTACATGAATGATTGTCTGTGCTGTCAATCGTTGGCGGTTACATGAATGATAAAATACTGCACAAATCTTGTGCTCAGTTTTACCTTTGCTTAATTTAGTGTACATATCGGCAAATATGTACACAAGTGTACACAGTTACTGTCGTAACGCCGAAGACAGTTGCTTCCACGGAGTATGGTTGAATTATCGTTTGTTAAGATAACAAGATTCAACGAAATGTCAGAGTTATGTTTAGCGTTATAACAGGGCCTAATGTATTCTTTGAACAACTTTAACCTGCCACGAGTTCATAATGTTGCTATCAACATTTCCAATAAAATGCAACAACATAAAGACAAGAATATATATCCAATACTCTCCGGTTAATTTTGATATTTGTTTTGTTGGCCAACCTGGTCTAAAAAGAGTGCCAACCAATATCATCAACAAACGTAGGAAGGATGAAAGGATCGAATCTGATAATTTTTGTTAGGAAAATTGTAATCGTTATTCTCGTATAAGTTATTAACGCTGAATATTCTTGTTAATGTATTCGGATAGCTCAGTTATTGACAGGTATCGAGTATTTACAACATCCGGGCATCTCATAACCGGAAACGAAAGAAAAGATTTTTAGAGAACTTTTTCTCCTTAAGACTCCGCCATTTATTCTTCTCCAATCTCTGGCTTTATTACAAGAGAAGATAAACATGTCTAGTATTATAAGAGAAGATAAACATGTCTAGTATTATAAGAGAAGACAAACATGTCTAGTGTTAGAAGAAAAATATGTCTAGTATTATAAGAGAAGACAAACATGTCTAGTATTATAAGAGAAGATAAACATGTCTAGTATTATAAGAGAAGATAAACATGTCTAGTATTATAAGAGAAGACAGACATGTCTAGTATTACAAGAGAAGATAAACATGTCTAGTATTACAAGAGATGATAAACATGTCTGGTATTATAAGAGAAGAAAAACATGTCTAGTATTATAAGAGAGGAAAAACATGTCTAGTGTTAGAAGAAAAATATGTCTAGTATTATAAGAGAAGACAAACATGTCTAGTGTTAGAAGAAAAATATGTCTAGTATTATAAGAGAAGAAAAATATGTCTAGTGTTATAAGAGAAGAAAAATATGTCTAGTGTTATAAGAGAAGAAGAATATGTCTAGTGTTAGAAGAGAAGAAGAATATGTGTAGTGTTATAAGAGAAGAAAAATATGTCTAGTGTTATAAGAGAAGAAAAATATGTCTAGTGTTAGAAGAGAAGAAAAATATGTGTAGTATTATAAGAGAAGAAAAATATGTCTAGTGTTATAAGAGAAGAAGAATATGTCTAGTGTTATAAGAGAAGAAAAATATGTCTAGTGTTATAAGAGAAGAAAAATATGTCTAGTGTTAGAAGAGAAGAAAAATATGTGTAGTATTATAAGAGAAGAAAAATATGTCTAGTGTTATAAGAGAAGAAAAATATGTCTAGTGTTAGAAGAGAAGAAAAATATGTGTAGTGTTATAAGAGAAGAAAAATATGTGTAGTGTTATAAGAGAAGAAGAATATGTCTACTGGTATAAGAGAAGAAGAATATGTCTAGTGGTATAAGAGAAGAAAAATATGTGTAGTGTTATAAGAGAAGGAGAATATGTCTAGAGGTATAATAGAAGAAGAACATGTCTAGTGGTATAAGAGAAGAAGAATATGTCTAGTGGTATAAGAGAAGAAGAATATGTCTAGTGGTATAAGAGAAGAAGAATATGTCTAACGTTATAAGAGAAGAAGAATATGTCTAGTGTTATAAGAGAAGGAGAATATGTCTAGTGTTATAAGAGAAGGAGAATATGTCTAGTGTTATAAGAGAAGAAAAATATGTCTAGTGTTATAAGAGAAGGAGAATATATCTAGTGTTATAAGAGAAGGAGAATATGTCTAGTGTTATAAGAGAACAGATGGAGACAGTGGGAAGCCGGGGGGGGGGGGAGAGGCGGGGAAGAAATTGGAGTGAGTATATTTGTCTGACAGTCTTCAGCTTGTGAAGGAGCAGAGGTGGTGGATGAAGAGATGTGGTGGATGAAGAGAGGTGGTGGATGAAGAGAGGTGGTGGATAAAGAGAGGTGGTGGATGAAGAGAGGTGGTGGATGAAAAGAGGTGGTGGACGGCTAGGTGGTGGATGAAGAGAGGTGGTGGATGAAGAGAGGTGATGGAAGAAAAGAAGTGATGGACGGTTAGGTGGTGGATGAGGAGAGGTGGTGGAAGAAAAGAAGTGGTGGACGGTTAGGTGGTGGATGAAGAGAGGTGGTGGAAGAAAAGAAGTGGTGGAAGGTTAGGTGGTGGATGAAGAGAGGTGGTGGAAGAAAAGAAGTGGTGGACGGTTAGTGGTGGATGAAGAGAGGTGGTGGAAGAAAAGAAGTGGTGGACGGTTAGTGGTGGATGAAGAGAGGTGGTGGAAGAAAAGAAGTGGTGGAAGGTTAGGTGGTGGATGAAGAGGTGGTGGAAGAAAAGAAGTGGTGGACGGTTAGGTGGTGGATGAAGAGAGGTGGTGGAAGAAAAGAAGTGGTGGACGGTTAGGTGGTGGATGAAGAGAGGTGGTGGAAGAAAAGAAGTGGTGGACGGTTAGGTGGTGGATGAAGAGAGGTGGTGGAAGAAAAGAAGTGGTGGACGGCTAGGTGGTGGATGAAGAGAGGTGGTGGATGAAGAGAGGTGATGGAAGAAAAGAAGTGATGGACGGTTAGGTGGTGGATGAGGAGAGGTGGTGGAAGAAAAGAAGTGGTGGACGGTTAGGTGGTGGATGAAGAGAGTGGTGGAAGAAAAGAAGTGGTGGAAGGTTAGGTAGTGGATGAAGAGAGGTGGTGGAAGAAAAGAAGTGGTGGACGGTTAGGTGGTGGATGAAGAGAGGTGGTGGAAGAAAAGAAGTGGTGGACGGTTAGGTGGTGGATGAAGAGAGGTGGTGGAAGAAAAGAAGTGGTGGACGGTTAGGTGGTGGATGAAGAGAGGTGGTGGAAGAAAAGAAGTGGTGGACGGTTTGGTGGATGAAGAGAGGTGGTGGATAAAAAGAAGTGGTGGACGGTTTGGTGGATGAAGAGAGGTGATGGACGAAAAGAAGTGGTGGACGGTTTGGTGGATGAAGAGAGGTGGTGGAAGAAAAGAGGTGGTGGATGGTTTGGTGGATGAAGAGAGGTGGTGGAAGAAAAGAAGTGGTGGACGGTTTGGTGGATGAAGAGAGGTGATGGAAGAAAAAAAGTGGTGGACGGTTTGGTGGATGAAGAGAGGTGATGGAAGAAAAGAGGTGGTGGATTGTTTGGTGGATGAAGAGAAGTGGTGGACGGTTTGGTGGATGAAGAGAGGTGGTGGACGGTTTGGTGGATGAAGAGAGGTGATGGAAGAAAAGAGGTGGTGGATTGTTTGGTGGATGAAGAGAAGTGGTGGACGGTTTGGTGGATGAAGAGAGGTGGTGGACGGTTTGGTGGATGAAGAGAGGTGGTGGACGGTTTGGTGGATGAAGAGAGGTGGTGGACGGTTTGGTGGATGAAGAGAGGTGGTGGACGGTTTGGTGGATGAAGAGAGGTGGTGGAAGAAAAGAGGTGGTGGACGGTTAGGTGGTGGATGAAGAGAGGTGGTGGAAGAAAAGAGGTGGTGGACGGTTAGATGGTGGATGAAGAGAGGTGGTGGAAGAAAAGAAGTGGTGGACGGTTAGGTGGTGGATGAAGAGAGGTGGTGGAAGAAAAGAAGTGGTGGACGGTTTGGTGGATGAAGAGAGGTGGTGGATAAAAAGAAGTGGTGGACGGTTTGGTGGATGAAGAGAGGTGATGGACGAAAAGAAGTGGTGGACGGTTTGGTGGATGAAGAGAGGTGGTGGAAGAAAAGAGGTGGTGGACGGTTGGTGGATGAAGAGGTGGTGGAAGAAAAGAAGTGGTGACGGTTTGGTGGATGAAGAGAGGTGATGGAAGAAAAAAAGTGGTGGACGGTTTGGTGGATGAAGAGAGGTGATGGAAGAAAAGAGGTGGTGGATTGTTTGGTGGATGAAGAGAGGTGGTGGACGGTTTGGTGGATGAAGAGAGGTGGTGGACGGTTTGGTGGATGAAGAGAGGTGTGGAAGAAAAGAGGTGGTGGACAGTTAGGTGAATGAAGAGAGCTGGTGGAAGAAATGAAATGGTGGACGGTTTGGTGGATGAAGAGAGGTGGTGGACGGTTAGGTGGATGAAGAGAGGTGGTGGACGGTTAGGTAGTGGATGGAGAGAGGTAGTGGATGGAGAGAGGTGGTGGAAGAAAAGAAGTGGTGGACGGTTAGGTGGTGGATGAAGAGAGGTGGTGGAAGAAAAGTAGTGGTGGACGGTTTAGTGGATGAAGAGAGGTGGTGGACGGTTAGGTAGTGGATGGAGAGAGGTGGTGGAGGAAGTGAGGTTGTGGAAGAAAAGAGGTGGTGGACGGTTAGGTGCTAGATGAAGAGAGGTGGTGGAAGAAAAGAGGTGGTGGACGGTTAGGTGCTGGATGAAGAGAGATGGTGGAAGAAAAGGTGGTGGACGGTTTGGTGGATGAAGAGAGGTGGTGGACGGTTTGGTGGATGAAGAGAGGTGGTGGACGGTTTGGTGGATGAAGAGAGGTGGTGGACGGTTAGGTGGTGGAAGAAAAGATGTGGTGGACGGTTAGGTGGATGAAGAGAGGTGGTGGACGGTTTGGTGGATGAAGAGAGGTGGTGGACGGTTTGGTGGATGAAGAGGTGGTGGAAGAAAAAAGGTGGTGGACGGTTTGGTGGATGAAGAGAGGTGGTGGAAGAAAGAGTGGTGGACGGTTTGGTGGATGAAGAGAGGTGATGGAAGAAAAGAAGTGGTGGACGGTTAGGTGGTGGATGAAGAGAGGTGGTGGAAGAAAAGATGTGGTGGACGGTTAGGTGGATGAAGAGAGGTGGTGGACGGTTAGGTAGTGGATGGAGAGAGGTGGTGGAAGAAAAAAGTGGTGGACGGTTAGGTGGATGAAGAGAGGTGGTGGACGGTTAGGTAGTGGATGAAGAGAGGTGGTGGACGGTTAGGTGGATGAAGAGAGGTGGTGGGCCGTTAGGTAGTGGATGGAGAGAGGTGGTGGAAGGTTAGGTGGATGAAGAGAGGTGGTGGAAGAAAAGAAATGGTGGACGGTTTGGTGGATGAAGAGAGGTGGTGGACGGTTATGTGGATGAAGAGAGGTGGTGGGCGGTTAGGTAGTGGATGGAGAGAGGTGGTGGACAGTTAGGTGAATGAAGAGAGCTGGTGGAAGAAATGAAATGGTGGACGGTTTGGTGGATGAAGAGAGGTGGTGGACGGTTAGGTGGATGAAGAGAGGTGGTGGACGGTTAGGTAGTGGATGGAGAGAGGTAGTGGATGGAGAGAGGTGGTGGAAGAAAAGAAGTGGTGGACGGTTAGGTGGTGGATGAAGAGAGGTGGTGGAAGAAAAGTAGTGGTGGACGGTTTAGTGGATGAAGAGAGGTGGTGGACGGTTAGGTAGTGGATGGAGAGAGGTGGTGGAGGAAGTGAGGTTGTGGAAGAAAAGAGGTGGTGGACGGTTAGGTGCTAGATGAAGAGAGGTGGTGGAAGAAAAGAGGTGGTGGACGGTTAGGTGCTGGATGAAGAGAGATAATGGAAGAAAAGAGGTGGTGGACGGTTATGTGTTGGATGAAGATAGATGGTGGAAGAAAAGAAGTGGTGGACGGTTAGGTGGTGGATGAAGAGAGATTGTGGAAGAAAAGAGGTGGTAGACAGTTAGGTGCAGGATGAAGCGAGATGGTGGAAGAAAAGAGGTGATGGACGGTTAGGTGGTGGATGAAGAGAGATGGTGGAAGAAAAGAGGTGATGGACGGTTAGATGGATGAAGAGAGATGGTGGAAGAAAAGAGGTGATGGACGGTTAGATGGATGAAGAGAGATGGTGGAAGAAAAGAGGTGATGGACGGTTAGGTGGTGGATGAAGATAGATGGTGGAAGAAAAGAGGTGGTGGACGGTTAGATGGATGAAGAGAGATGGTGGAAGAAAAGAGGTGGTGGACGGTTAGATGGATGAAGAGAGATGGTGGAAGAAAAGAGGTGGTGGACGGTTAGATGGATGAAGAGAGATGGTGGAAGAAAGAGGTGATGGACCGTTAGGTGGTGGATGAAGATAGATGGTGGAAGAAAAGAGGTGGTGGACGGTTAGGTGGATGAAGAGAGGAGATGGATGAAGAGAGGACATTTTTTTTAAATATGAAGGAAGTGAAGATCATCATCATCATCATCATCATCGTCATCATCACCATATAGTGCTCTCTCTCTCTCAGTCAGATTTTGTGCAGTACAATCCAGATTTACCGTGTCGCTACATTGTTTAAACATGCATATAAAAACTACATACTAGGAACGGAAAGAACAAGACACCCCCCCCCCTGTGCTGGCTTGACTTTGACACCTCAAGGGAAAATAAAAAGGGGGGAGTGGCAGCCCATACGGGACATGGAGGAGAGACATGGTTTTGATGTTCCCCGGCTTCCTCAAGACAGAATTAGCTGAAGAACCTTTACTGATGCACAGAGGACTGATGATCATCACATACTCTTCTACTACTGTTACTACTACCACTACTACTACTACTACTACTACTACTACTACTACTACTACTACTACCACCACCACCACCACCACCACTACTACTACTACTACTACTACTACTACTACTACTACTACTACTACTACTACTACTACCACCACCACTACTACTACTACTACTACTACCACCACCACCACTACTACTACTACTACTACCACCACCACCACCACTACTACTACTACTACTACTACTACCACTACTACTACTATTACTACTACTACTACTATTACTACTACTACTACTACCACCACCACCACCACTACTACTACTACTACTACCACTACTACTACTATTACTACTACTACTATTACTACTACTACTATTACTACTACTACTACTACTACTATTACTACTACTACTACTACTACTATTACTACTACTACCACCACCACTACTACTACTATTACTACTACTACTATTACTACTACTATTACTACTACTACTATTACTACTATTATTACTACTACTACTACTACTATTACTACTACTACAACTAATACTACTACTATTACTACTACTACTACTATTACTACAACTACTACTACTACTATTACTACTACTACTACTACTACTACTACTACTTTCATTAACTTCATTAGTGATTCATTACATTGCAACTTCACCATAGCTACCACTACATCACTGCTGCTTTCATCAACCACGACTATTACTTTTACTGTCACCATCCACCTATACTATAACTACAATCGCCATCACTACCACTATTACAGCAGCTACTACTACCACTGCAATCCTCGTCATTACCACTATTACAACTGCTACTACTATCACTGCAATCGCTGTCACTACTACTATTACAACAGCTACCACTGGAGGATGACTGTATGAAAGAGTTGTCATATTAGTCACGAACTCAATGAAGAACACGTTGATCTATCTTTCATTAGAACGAGCTGACTGAGTGAGCACAACAGCCTGCCATGAGAGGAAGTGACGGAGTGTCCAGATCTCTGCTTTCTATAACTGTGCCATGTTTCTAGTCCAGTTTAGCTCCTGTTGTCCGTAGATTATCTCACCTTATATGCTGTAAGAGAGTTAGTATTGTCCGTAGATTATCTCACCTTATATGCTGTAAGAGAGTTAGTATTGTCCGTAGATTATCTCACCGTATATGCTGTAAGAGAGTTAGTATTGTCCGTAGATTATCTCACCTTATATGCTGTAAGAGAGTTAGTATTGTCCGTCGATTATCTCACCTTATATGTTGTAAGAGAGTTAGTGCTGTCAATAGATTATCTCACCTTATATGTTGTAAGAGAGTTAGTATTGTCCGTAGATTATCTAACCTTATATGTTGTAAGAGAGTTAGTGCTGTCAATAGATTATCTCACCTTATATGTTGTAAGAGAGTTAGTATTGTCCGTAGATTATCTCACCTTATATCCTGTAAGAGAGTTAGTATTGTCCGTAGATTATCTAACCTTATATGTTGTAAGAGAGTTAGTGCTGTCAATAGATTATCTCACCTTATATGTTGTAAGAGAGTTAGTATGTCCGTAGATTATCTCACCTTATATCCTGTAAGAGAGTTAGTATTGTCCGTAGATTATCTAACCTTATATGTTGTAAGAGAGTTAGTGCTGTCAATAGATTATCTCACCTTATATGTTGTAAGAGAGTTAGTATTGTCCATAGATTATCTCACCTTATATCCTGTAAGAGAGTTAGTATTGTCCGTAGATTATCTAACCTTATATGGTGTAAGAGAGTTAGTGCTGTCAATAGATTATCTCACCTTATATGTTGTAAGAGAGTTAGTGTTGTCCGTAGATTATCTAACCTTATATGGTGTAAGAGAGTTAGTGCTGTCAATAGATTATCTCACCTTATATGGTGTAAGAGAGTTAGTGTTGTCCGTAGATTATCTCACCTTATATCCTGTAAGAGAATTAGTATTGTCCGTAGATTATCTCACCTTATATCCTGTAAAAGAGTTAGTGGTGTCCGTAGATTACCTCACCTTATATCCTGTAAGAGAGTTAGTATTGTCCGTAGATTATCTCACCTTATATCCTGTAAGACATCTATTGCTCTTCAGAAAGTAAAACAAATAAAGAATCTGTGGAGAGGAGCAGACAGAACCACAAAAATAAGATTTTTAAGGGCATGCATCTTTCCCATCGCAACATATGCCTGTGAGACCTGGACACTTAACAAAACAGCTGAGAAGCACATAAATGCCTTTGAATGTAAATGCTATAGAAGAGTTCTCCAAATATCGTGGACACAAAAAAGAACAAATATATCTATACTACAAGAGCTTAATATTGAAGAAGGCTGGCTAGTAAAGAGGATTAAAGAGAGAAAACTTAAATATTTTGGCCACATTAAACGTCATGATAATTTAGAGAAGACCGTATTGGAAGGATACATAATGGGAAAAAGAAAAAGAGGAAGACCGAAACGAAGATGGCTGCAAGACATCGTTGATGATCTGGAAATGGATGCAGCAGCAGCAGGCCATCTTGCTCACAACCGAGAGGCCTACAGGAGTGCTGTTGGGAGGCAAAGTTCCGCAAGGGACATGCAAAGGAATGATGATGATGATATCCTGTAAGAGAGTTAGTGTTGTCCGTAGATTATCTCACCTTATATGTTGTAAGAGAGTTAGTATTGTCCGTAGATTATCTAACCTTATATCCTGTAAGAGAGTTAGTATTGTCCGTAGATTATCTAACCTTATATCCTGTAAGAGAGTTAGTATTGTCCGTAGATTATCTCACCTTATATGTTGTAAGAGAGTTAGTATTGTCCGTAGATTATCTCACCTTATATGTTGTAAGAGAGTTAGTATTGTCCGTAGATTATCTAACCTTATATCCTGTAAGAGAGTTAGTATTGTCCGTAGATTATCTCACCTTATATGCTGTAAGAGAGTTAGTATTGTCCGTAGATTATCTCACCTTATATGCTGTAAGAGAGTTAGTATTGTCCGTAGATTATCTCACCTTATATGCTGTAAGAGAGTTAGTATTGTCCGTAGATTATCTCACCTTATATGCTGTAAGAGAGTTAGTATTGTCCGTAGATTATCTCACCTTATATGCTGTAAGAGAGTTAGTATTGTCCGTAGATTATCTCACCTTATATGTTGTAAGAGAGTTCGTGTTGTCCATAGATTACCTCACCTTATATCCTGTAAGAGAGCTCATGCTATCCATGGTTTCCCCCAAGCTATATCCTGTAAGAGAGCTTATGCTGTCCACATTTTCCCCCAAGCTATATCCTGTAAGAGAGCTCATGCTGTCCCTAGTTTCCCCCACGCTGTATCCTGTAAGAAGGAAAAAAAGGGTTAGGTTTACTGTTAGAGATAGGAAATGATAAGATAAGAAGTTTTTGTGTGGTACTGAAAACCTTCTACAGCCAAGTTGTCAGAGTAGTTCCCTCTCATAAATAATTAGTTCCCTCTCACAAATAATACAACTTGAGGGCCATTTTGGAGAGGAGGGTGTATAAATGTGAAGGATATTTCTTCACGAACAATTCATCAAAATTGTTATCACGTGACCAAAAGTCAAGATATACGGAACTACACGCTAGAAAAATATCAACAGTACATACCGAACAATATGATAGCTTCTGCTATATGTCTAGCTGGGACTGTTTTCTCTACAGCCGTGTCATATGTAGCTGAGGCTGTGGACTGTTGTCTTTTACAGCCGTGTTATGTGTAGCTAAGACTGTGGACTGTTGTCTTCTACAGCCGTGTTATGTGTAGCTAAGACTGTGGACTGTTTTCTCTACAGCCGTGTTATGTGTAGCTGAGACTGTGGACTGTTGTCTTCTACAGCCGTGTTATGTGTAGCTGAGACTGTGGACTGTTGTCTTCTACAGCCGTGTTATGTGTAGCTAAGACTGTGGACTGTTTTCTCTACAGCCGTGTTATATGTAGCTGAGACTGTGGACTGTTGTCTTCTACAGCCGTGTTATGTGTAGCTAAGACTGTGGACTGTTGTCTTCTACAGCCGTGTTATGTGTAGCTAAGACTGTGGACTGTTGTCTTCTACAGCCGTGTTATGTGTAGCTAAGACTGTGGACTGTTTTCTCTACAGCCGTGTTATGTGTAGCTGAGACTGTGGACTGTTGTCTTCTACAGCCGTGTTATGTGTAGCTGAGACTGTGGACTGTTTTCTCTACAGCCGTGTTATATGTAGCTGAGACTGTGGACTGTTGTCTTCTACAGCCGTGTTATGTGTAGCTAAGACTGTGGACTGTTTTCTCTACAGCCGTGTTATATGTAGCTGAGACTGTGGACTGTTGTCTTCTACAGCCGTGTTATGTGTAGCTAAGACTGTGGACTGTTTTCTCTACAGCCGTGTTATATGTAGCTGAGACTGTGGACTGTTGTCTTCTACAGCCGTGTTATGTGTAGCTGAGACTGTGGACTGTTGTCTTCTACAGCCGTGTTATGTGTAGCTAAGACTGTGGACTGTTTTCTCTACAGCCGTGTTATGTGTAGCTGAGACTGTGGACTGTTTTCTCTACAGCCGTGTTATGTGTAGCTGAGACTGTGGACTGTTTTCTCTACAGCCGTGTTATGTGTAGCTGAGACTGTGGACTGTTGTCTTCTACAGCCGTGTTATGTGTAGCTGAGACTGTGGACTGTTTTCTCTACAGCCGTGTTATATGTAGCTGAGACTGTGGACTGTTGTCTTTTACAGCCGTGTTATGTGTAGCTAAGACTGTGGACTGTTGTCTTTTACAGCCGTGTTATGTGTAGCTAAGACTGTGGACTGTTGTCTTCTACAGCCGTGTTATGTGTAGCTAAGACTGTGGACTGTTGTCTTCTACAGCCGTGTTATGTGTAGCTGAGGCTGTGGACTGTTGTCTTCTACAGCCGTGTTATGTGTAGCTGAGGCTGTGGACTGTTGTCTTCTACAGCCGTGTATGTGTAGCTGAGACTGTGGACTGTTGTCTTTTACAGCCGTGTTATGTGTAGCTGAGGCTGTGGACTGTTGTCTTCTACAGCCGTGTTATATGTAGCTGAGACTGTGGACTGTTGTCTTCTACAGCCGTGTTATGTGTAGCTAAGACTGTGGACTGTTGTCTTCTACAGCCGTGTTATGTGTAGCTAAGACTGTGGACTGTTGTCTTCTACAGCCGTGTTATGTGTAGCTAAGACTGTGGACTGTTTTCTCTACAGCCGTGTTATGTGTAGCTGAGACTGTGGACTGTTGTCTTCTACAGCCGTGTTATGTGTAGCTGAGACTGTGGACTGTTTTCTCTACAGCCGTGTTATATGTAGCTGAGACTGTGGACTGTTGTCTTCTACAGCCGTGTTATGTGTAGCTAAGACTGTGGACTGTTTTCTCTACAGCCGTGTTATATGTAGCTGAGACTGTGGACTGTTGTCTTCTACAGCCGTGTTATGTGTAGCTAAGACTGTGGACTGTTTTCTCTACAGCCGTGTTATATGTAGCTGAGACTGTGGACTGTTGTCTTCTACAGCCGTGTTATGTGTAGCTGAGACTGTGGACTGTTGTCTTCTACAGCCGTGTTATGTGTAGCTAAGACTGTGGACTGTTTTCTCTACAGCCGTGTTATGTGTAGCTGAGACTGTGGACTGTTTTCTCTACAGCCGTGTTATGTGTAGCTGAGACTGTGGACTGTTTTCTCTACAGCCGTGTTATGTGTAGCTGAGACTGTGGACTGTTGTTTCTACAGCCGTGTTATGTGTAGCTGAGACTGTGGACTGTTTTCTCTACAGCCGTGTTATATGTAGCTGAGACTGTGGACTGTTGTCTTTTACAGCCGTGTTATGTGTAGCTAAGACTGTGGACTGTTGTCTTTTACAGCCGTGTTATGTGTAGCTAAGACTGTGGACTGTTGTCTTCTACAGCCGTGTTATGTGTAGCTAAGACTGTGGACTGTTGTCTTCTACAGCCGTGTTATGTGTAGCTGAGGCTGTGGACTGTTGTCTTCTACAGCCGTGTTATGTGTAGCTGAGGCTGTGGACTGTTGTCTTCTACAGCCGTGTTATGTGTAGCTGAGACTGTGGACTGTTGTCTTTTACAGCCGTGTTATGTGTAGCTGAGGCTGTGGACTGTTGTCTTCTACTGCCGTGTTATGTGTAGCTGAGGCTGTGGACTGTTGTCTTTTACAGCCGTGTTATATGTAGCTGAGGCTGTGGACTGTTGTCTTCTACAGCCGTGTTATATGTAGCTAAGACTGTGGACTGTTGTCTTCTACAGCCGTGTTATATGTAGCTGAGGCTGTGGACTGTTGTCTTCTACAGCCGTGTTATATGTAGCTGAGACTGTGGACTGTTGTCTTCTACAGCCGTGTTATATGTAGCTGAGACTGTAGACTGTTGTCTTCTACAGCCGTGTTATATGTAGCTGAGGCTGTGGACTGTTGTTCTCCACAGACTCGAGGCCAGACATCTCGTGGATGGCGTGTAGATTGTAGTGGCTTGATTGAATATTGAAAGATACCCGAAACAAAATATGAAGCACGTCATGCTCTGCATGTTAACCATGAGGTTAACAACCCCACTAGGTTGTACTGGGAGCTCGAGAAGGTGGGGGATACAGTCCAGGCCCTCCCTTACACCTCTCCCCTCCCCTCTCTCTCTCTAGACACAAATCTTCTGTTCTCCCGAAGAAGTTTGGAATGTCTGCCCCTGGCGGACGTCACACCTATCTTTAGGTGACCACACGACCTGACTCTTGAAACCTGGACAACATTTGCGTTGCTGAATGTTAGTCAACACAGGTGGGACATACGTGGGACTGCCAGGCTGGTGGGACGACGGGTTTAGAGTGAATGACCGGACCTAATTCTGAGAAGTTATTAACGAACATGCCACAAAGACTGTCAGCAAAATGCCAGATTGCACTTCAGTACAAACGAAACTCAGCTGTTGTTAAGATCCAGAACTTTCCATTGGAAACTAAAGAAGACAAGTTAGAAAAAAAAATAACATAAGCGAAACTTGTTAAATGTAACATTTGTATTATTACTGCTTGGTGTATTACAACAGTTCTACAAATGTTATTTATTTTTAAATCAGGAACAAAGAAAATGTGGCCGACTTTGAGAACAGACTGGCGAATTTAGTTCCAAAATTCCCACCTGGAAAACATTGGAAGTCTGGCCTAGTTCATATGACAGGGTCACGTGACAGGAACCAGGTCGGCTTCTGACCTCCAGGAATTCCGGGTAAAAAAAAGTTGGTGTGCGCCAGAGATGGACAGAATTATAACGCGCCTAATATTCTGTACCTGTTCTGGTGTATTTTGGAGGACGTAAGTGGTTGGGGGCGATATTCAGCCATTATTGGACTTTTGTGTATGATTTGTTTATTCTTATCAGAGTCGCGAAGTTGTGAGCAATGTTGATCCCATATTACGAAGCGTTGATCCCATATTACAAAGCGTTGATCCCATATTACGAAGCGTTTCTTTCTATAATTCACAGATCTCAGGGAAGTCAGTTCGGTGATGTGTATTAAAGTGATGGGTTGGTGATAACATTAATAAGGAAGTAAATAAGATTTTTTTTTTGCAAGACGAAGCATAAGTAACGAAGGAGAAGACAAAATACAGAACATGAATAGAAAGCAAGCTGGTTTGTGTGAATGATGTCAGTTGTGATATTATCACACTTGTTATCACTCTCTTACTTTCTACTTCGTTCAACTTATCTTGTTGTAGAATTCAGCAAATGTAAGTGCAGTGTCTTGGCAAAAACCTCCTGATATTGGAATGTTTGTTGCATGTTCAGAGATCTAGTGGATGTAAGCACTTCAGATCTGAGATGCAAGTAGGCAAAGTAGATGTTTCTAGAGAAGATTTGATCTCTTTTTTAGTGCAGCTTGTAGTCTGAAAGTGTCCTATGTTTATTTTCTGTTTTCTAGAGACGATTTGATCTCTTTTTTAGTGGAGCTTGTAGTCTGAAAGTGTCCTATGTTTATTTTCTGTTTTCTAGAGAAGGTTTGATCTCTTTTTTAGTGGAGCTTGTAGTCTGAAAGTGTCCTATGTTTATTTTCTGTTTTCTAATGGAGCTTGTAGTCTGAAAGTGTCCTATGTTTATTTTCTGTTTTCTAGTGGAGCTTGTAGTTTGAAAGTGTCCTATGTTTATTTTCTGTTTTCTAGTGGAGCTTGTAGTCTGAAAGTGTCCTATGTTTATTTTCTGTTTTCTAGTGGAGCTTGTATTCTGAAAGTGTCCTATGTTTATTTTCTGTTTTCTAGAGACGATTTGATCTATTTTTTAGTGGAGCTTGTAGTCTGAAAGTGTCCTATGTTTATTTTCTGTTTTCTAGAGAAGATTTGATCTCTTTTTTAGTGGAGCTTGTAGTCTGAAAGTGTCCTATGTTTATTTTCTGTTTTCTAGCGTGGAAGTTTAAGTGAATGCCGCAACAAATGTCATTGTAAAGCTTTTCGTTCATCATCAGATCAGCGCCGTGCCGATAGACGTAGACGGTCATCTCTCCTTCTTGCTCGATCTTCCGTGTCTCGAATCAGTTCAGTTGTTTTCTCACCAAACCACGCAGTCAGGCCATCTAGGTATTTCTGTCTTGTTTGCCCTTTCTGTCTTTTGCCATTTACCTTTCCAGTCATGACCAGTTTTCAGAGACCTTCATGTCTGCTGATGTGTCCGAGGAACTTTGTCTTTTTTCTTAGGTGCGGCACCAGTTTGGGATATTCTTTCGCCCATTGTGATACTTCTTTATTTGTCTTTCTGGCTGTCCATGGTATGTGAAGCATCTTTCTTAGGAACATTTCAGTTGCCTTTACTCTTTGTTCTGATTGTTTATTCATAGTCCATGATTCACTTAGGCCGGGATGGTGACACCAGAAAGGAAGTTAGAATTAAATTTGCAACAGCAGCATTGACCTTCAAGAATCTTGAGAACATATGGCATTCAAAAATTATAAGCACAAAAACCAAGTTAAGACTATTCAATTCAAATGTAATATCCACCCTCATTTATGCATGCGAAAGCTGGAAAACAACTAAAGAAATAGACAAGAAATTAGACTCTTTTGAAAACAAATGCCTAAGGAAAATACTCGGCATCAAGTGGAACGAATTCAAGAACAATGCAGAGATAAGACAGATGACTGAACAACAAGCAGTCTCATGGGTGATCAGGAAAAGGAGATGGACACATGTTGGTCACGTGATGAGAAGAAACAGTCAGAGAATCTCAAAACAAGCTATCAAGTGGAACACTACAGGCCGAAGAAAAAGAGGCAGACCGCGTGAAACTCTAAAGAGAGGACATTGTTAAGAGAGGCCAAATTAACAGGCATAAAATCCTTTGATGAGGTTGAAAGACTCGCCGAAGACAGGAAAAATTGGCGAACTACTTTGCGAGCCCTATGTGACGTTTAACGGCACGGGAAGGATATAAGATATACCATGTTTCACTTGCATAAAGTAGAATAGGTTCTATATAGAACTCTCTTATTTCCAGTGACAGTTTTTGCTTTGTTAATATTTCACATCTACGCTTCAAAATAATCATATGTGATGAATGTTTCAGGACTTGCAGTAACCTGAGATCAGCGACCAGTGTTTGCATCCTGCGGAGTTGGACGCCACCGATTGTTTGGGAAGCCATTTTGTTGCTACAGAATCTTCCTTTTGACAGACTCTAGCCCGCACCCGGCCCGCACCCGACCCCCACCCACCTCTTCAACCACCCCCTCTCCCTGATTAATGGGAGTAATAGCGCAAGTATTCTTGACAAGCCCACGTTCTCACTCTAAATTTCCTCTCTCTACTCCCCTCCCTCGGCGGCAAGCTCCCTCCTCTTTCTCCTCCTCTACGTTCTGGTCGTGGACGAGAAAGTTTTGCTCGTTTATTGTCGATAAAAATGTCTTTTATCTTTGTTCTTGTCAGCAAGTTTTCTCCCCCCCCCCCACCACCTCAGTCCCTGTATCTCTCTCTCTCTCTCTCTCTCTCTCTCTCTCACACACACACACACACACACACACACACACATTTTGACGAGGTCGAGTTTTCCCCTCTCCTGCCCTTAAATATTCCTCACCGGAAGTAAACATCTGGCATTCCTTAATCCGCCCTAGTTTCCTGAGTGTCATTTTTGACTAGAGCAACATCTTCCCTTCCAGAAGACATAGATGTCCTTCCACGTCTTACTGTCCTCTGTTACACGTAGCCCACTCTCCGACGCTTCATGTCGCTGCAGCGTTACATCCTCAGTTCAGTAACAAAGACGGCGCTAATTTCTTGTGTTGCCCACTTAGACAAGAGAAAGAAAACATTTGTTTTCCGTTTATCTGACCCATCCTGTCAATGTTACCCTCGTTTTTGTTTTCTTTTCCGTTTATCTGACCCATCCAGTCAATGCTTAGCCTCGTTTTTGTTTTCTTTTCCGTTTATCTGACCCGTCCAGTCAATGCTTAGCCTCGTTTTTGTTTTCTTTTCCGTTTATCTGACCCGTCCAGTCAATGCTTAGCCTCGTTTTTGTTTTCTTTTCCGTTTATCTGACCCATCCAGTCAATGCTTAGCCTCGTTTTTGTTTTCTTTTCCGTTTATCTGACCCATCCAGTCAATGCTTAGCCTCGTTTTTGTTTTCTTTTCCGTTTATCTGACCCATCCAGTCAATGCTTAGCCTCGTTTTTGTTTTCTTTTCCGTTTATCTGACCCATCCAGTCAATGCTTAGCCTCGTTTTTGTTTTCTTTTCCGTTTGCCCGTCTCGATCACGTTTTGAGCCTGGGTAATAGTTCATGGTGAACAATGACATAAGATAACAATGTTCTGAGTCTAGGTAATAGTTCATGGTGAACAACAAGCAGTCTCATGGGTGATCAGGAAAAGGAGATGGACACATGTTGGTCACGTGATGAGAAGAAACAGTCAGAGATCTCAAAACAAGCTATCAAGTGGAACACTACAGGCCGAAGAAAAAGAGGCAGACCGCGTGAAACTCTAAAGAGAGGACATGTTAAGAGAGGCCAAATTAACAGGCATAAAATCCTTTGATGAGGTTGAAAGACTCGCCGAAGACAGGAAAAATTGGCGAACTACTTTGCGAGCCCTATGTGACGTTTAACGGCACGGGAAGGATATAAGATATACCATGTTTCACTTGCATAAAGTAGAATAGGTTCTATATAGAACTCTCTTATTTCCAGTGACAGTTTTTGCTTTGTTAATATTTCACATCTACGCTTCAAAATAATCATATGTGATGAATGTTTCAGGACTTGCAGTAACCTGAGATCAGCGACCAGTGTTTGCATCCTGCGGAGTTGGACGCCACCGATTGTTTGGGAAGCCATTTTGTTGCTACAGAATCTTCCTTTTGACAGACTCTAGCCCGCACCCGGCCCGCACCCGACCCCCACCACCTCTTCAACCACCCCCTCTCCCTGATTAATGGGAGTAATAGCGCAAGTATTCTTGACAGCCCACGTTCTCACTCTAAATTTCCTCTCTCTACTCCCCTCCCTCGGCGGCAAGCTCCCTCCTCTTTCTCCTCCTCTACGTTCTGGTCGTGGACGAGAAAGTTTTGCTCGTTTATTGTCGATAAAATGTCTTTTATCTTGTTTTGTTCTTGTCAGCAAGTTTTCTCCCCCCCCCCCCCACCACCTCAGTCCCTGTATCTCTCTCTCTCTCTCTCTCTCTCTCTCTCTCTCTCTCTCTCTCTCACACACACACACACACACACACACACACACATTTTGACGAGGTCGAGTTTTCCCCTCTCCTGCCCTTAAATATTCCTCACCGGAAGTAAACATCTGGCATTCCTTAATCCGCCCTAGTTTCCTGAGTGTCATTTTTGACTAGAGCAACATCTTCCCTTCCAGAAGACATAGACGTCCTTCCACGTCTTACTGTCCTCTGTTACACGTAGCCCACTCTCCGACGCTTCATGTCGCTGCAGCGTTACATCCTCAGTTCAGTAACAAAGACGGCGCTAATTTCTTGTGTTGCCCACTTAGACAAGAGAAAGAAAACATTTGTTTTCCGTTTATCTGACCCATCCAGTCAATGTTACCCTCGTTTTTGTTTTCTTTTCCGTTTATCTGACCCATCCAGTCAATGCTTAGCCTCGTTTTTGTTTTCTTTTCCGTTTATCTGACCCGTCCAGTCAATGCTTAGCCTCGTTTTTGTTTTCTTTTCCGTTTATCTGACCCGTCCAGTCAATGCTTAGCCTCGTTTTTGTTTTCTTTTCCGTTTATCTGACCCATCCAGTCAATGCTTAGCCTCGTTTTTGTTTTCTTTTCCGTTTATCTGACCCATCCAGTCAATGCTTAGCCTCGTTTTTGTTTTCTTTTCCGTTTATCTGACCCATCCAGTCAATGCTTAGCCTCGTTTTTGTTTTCTTTTCCGTTTATCTGACCCGTCCAGTCAATGCTTAGCCTCGTTTTTGTTTTCTTTTCCGTTTGCCCGTCTCGATCACGTTTTGAGCCTGGGTAATAGTTCATGGTGAACAATGACATAAGATAACAATGTTCTGAGTCTAGGTAATAGTTCATGGTGAACAATGACATAAGATAACAATGTTCTGAGTCTAGGTAATAGTTCATGGTGAACAATGACATAAGATAACAATGTTCTGAGTCTAGGTAATAGTTCATGGTGAACAATGACATAAGATAACAATGTTCTGAGTCTAGGTAATAGTTCATGGTGAACAATGACATAAGATAACAATGTTCTGAGTCTAGGTAATAGTTCATGGTGAACATGACATAAGATAACATGTTCTGAGTCTAGGTAATAGTTCATGGTGAACAATGACATAAGATAACATGTTCTGAGTCTAGGTAATAGTTCATGGTGAACAATGACATAAGATAACAATGTTCTAGTCTAGGTAATAGTTCATGGTGAACAATGACATAAGATAACAATGTTCTGAGTCTAGGTAATAGTTCATGGTGAACAATGACATAAGATAACAATGTTCTGAGTCTAGGTAATAGTTCATGGTGAACAATGACATAAGATAACAGTGTTCTGAGTCTAGGTAATAGTTCATGGTGAACAATGACATAAGATAACAATGTTCTGAGTCTAGGTAATAGTTCATGGTGAACAATGACATAAGATAACAATGTTCTGAGTCTAGGTAATAGTTCATGGTGAACAATGACATAAGATAACAATGTTCTGAGCCTAGGTAATAGTTCATGGTGGACAATGACATAAGATAACGATGTTTTGAGCCTAGGTAATAGTTCATGGTGGACAATGACATAAGATAACGATGTTTTGAGCCTAGTTAATAGTTCATGGTGGACAATGACATAAGATAACAATGTTCTGAGCCTAGGTAATAGTTCATGGTGGACAATGACATAAGATAACGATGTTTTGAGCCTAGTTAATAGTTCATGGTGGACAATGACATAAGATAACGATGTTTTGAGCCTAGTTAATAGTTCATGGTGGACAATGACATAAGATAACAATGTTCTGAGCCTAGGTAATAGTTCATGGTGGACAATGACATAAGATAACGATGTTTTGAGCCTAGTTAATAGTTCATGGTGGACAATGACATAAGATAACGATGTTTTGACTTTCTGTGATAGTTCGTGATGGACAATGACATAAAATTTTACTTTACTAAGAAAATAAGGCAACACTGGAGATTCTAATTCAGACCTGCTGTAAATATGCCAGCTTATTGCAGCATTATTTGTCAGGCTATCGACTTAACAATTATCTTCAGGTGTCACGTGGTGCGTGTCACTAAAACCGCTTCCTTGTTCGCTCCTTAAAACTCAGCAATCGTATATTATCCCACTCCTCATCCTAATCTATAGCTCTGTTTGCTCTCTTTTGTATCATTGTTACGTCATATTTGGGTCACAAAGTTTGTATGGCTAAGAAGGAACAATTTGTAAATGTTGTAAATGTATTTTACTGAGAGTGTTGTAATGGACAGAAACGCTTGTCTGTAGGTGTACGCCTCTGATGATCTGAAGAGCTACGTTGTTGTTTCGCTCTCTGCAACAGATTTCTGCCTTTGTTTGGTGTTGTCTCTTCACTTGCCAGCAAAAATCTTCCTGTCTGTACGTGAGCTGTGGTTCAACATTGTTACGCTGGATGTTGCTCATCCTCAAGACTTGTTGACTTGAAGATTACCTAGTAAATTACTTCTGATTCTGTCAGGAAAGAAGGAAGGAAGGCTTGTAGTTGTATAGATGGAAGGAAGGAAGGAAGGCTTGTAGTTGTATAGATGGAAGGAAGGAAGGGAAGGCTTGTAGTTGTATAGATGGAAGGAAGGAAGGTAAGGCTTGTAGTTGTATAGATGGAAGGAAGGAAGGAAGGCTTGTAGTTGTATAGATAGAAGGAAGGAAGGAAGGCTTGTAGTTATATAGATAGAAGGAAGGAAGGAAAGGCTTGTAGTTATATAGATAGAAGGAAGGAAGGAAGGCTTGTAGTTGTATAGATAGAAGGAAGGAAGGAAGGCTTGTAGTTGTATAGATAGAAGGAAGGAAGGAAGGAAAGGCTTGTAGTTGTATAGATGGAAGGAAGGAAGGAAGGGCTTGTAGTTGTATAGATGAAAGGAAGGAAGGAAAAGGCTTGTAGTTGAATAGATGGAAGGAAGGAAGGAAAGGCTTGTAGTTTTATAGATGGAAGGAAAGAAAGTAAGGCTGTAGTTGTATAGATGGAAGGAAGGAAAGGCTTGTAGTTGTATAGATGGAAGGAAGGAAAGGCTTGTAGTTGTATAGATGGAAGGAAGGAAGGAAGGGTTGTAGTTGTATAGATAGAAGGAAAGAAAGGAAGGCTTGTAGTTGTATAGATGGAGATTTCCGGCAATGAATAGAAAGATTTACCTCCATGTGAAAGAATAACACAACATATTTTTAAAAAGTCAAGAACCGTAATCTTCTCCTGGATTTCTTGACTTCTGAGGGTAGATTCTGTCCCCTGAATGTGTTGATTCTTTGTTCAGCGCAGGTACATTTGTTCGCCCATCTAAAGGAAGTATACACTGCATCTTGCTGAACCCCACACCAGACCCAAAACCCCAAACCCCAAACCTTTTGCTTTGATAAGGGCATTCCTTTCTCAAAACCGGCAGCACTCCTTGTTTTGTTTTCTGGTGCCTCGCACAGAAGAGAGGGAAGACAGAGAGAGGGAAAGAGAGACAGAGAGAGGGAAAGAGAGACAGAGAGAGAGAAAGAGAGAGAGAGAGGGGGAAAGAGAGAGAAAGAGGGAAAGAGAGAGATAGAGAGAAAGCGAAAGAGAGAGAGAAAGGGAAAGAGAGAAGCAGAGAGAGGGAACGAGAGAGAGAGAGGGGGGAAGAGAGAGAAAGAGGGAAAGAGAGAGATAGAGAGAAAGCGAAAGAGAGAGAGAAAGGGAAAGAGAGAAGCAGAGAGAGGGAACGAGAGAGAGAGGAAAAGAGAGAGAGGGGGAAAAGAAAGACAGAGAGAGGGAAAGAGAGAGAGAGAGAGAGGGAATGAGAAGGACAGAGGGAGGGAAAGAGAGAGAGAGAGAGGGAAAGAGTGAGAGAGGGAATGAGAAAGACAGAGGGAGGGAAAGAGAGTGAGAGAGGGAAAGAGAGAGAGAGAGAGAAGGAATGAGAGAGACAGAGAGAGAAAGAGAGAGACAGAGAGAGTGATTGATTGACTGATTGATTGATTGATCTTTATTTCAAAAGGGTTAAGAATTGGGCACGCAGGCCTGTCTGACATTCTGCCCTTTATCATACATCTTTCACTCTGTTCCAGACATTCTACAAATATGCTGCTCATATAACAAACATAACTAACATTGAAGCTGAGAGACATAAAATAAAATATAACATTTACGTTTCCCTCTTATCTATTCACTCAGTACAGAAGTAACTACATACATATATAAATGATTATCTTACTAAACAAAAATTTCGGGACTATTCAGAATAAACAATTACAGTAACTGTATTCGGTGTCTGTAAGAGCAGTCTAAGATAACTTGTAGAGAGAGAGAGAGAGAGAGAGAGAGAGAGAGAGAGAGAGAGAGAGAGGGAAAGAGAGAGGTTGGCGGGGAAGTAAAAGAAAATTGCACAAGAATACTTTTTCCCCCTTTAGGACTTGGAGGAGGGTGAAAGGAGGGATTTAGTGGGGGAAAAAAGAGGGAAGGGGTGGGGGTGTGGGAGGATGGAAGGATAAGAGGGACCAGAACTGAAAAGAGTGTGGGTGGGCGGGGATATCCCCCGGGATGTAGGCAGGGAGAATGTTTTCTGTAATACTGACCCCAGTATCGCCATCTCAGCTAGCAGTAGTCAGTCACATTAACATCCATCCATCCATCCATCCATCCATCCATCCATCCATCCATCCATCCATCCATCCATCCATCCATCTATCCTGTCTGTCTGTCGATATATATATATATTCTGTCTATACATTGACAATGTGGAAGCTCATCTATACACTGACAATGTGGAAGCTCATCTATACACTGACAGTGTGGAAGCTCATCTATACACTGACAATGTGGAAGCTCATCTATACACTGACAGTGGGGAAGCTCATCTATACACTGACAGTGGGGAAGCTCATCTATACACGATAGTGGGGAAGCTCATCTATACACTGACAGTGGGGAAGCTCATCTATACACTGACAGTGGGGAAGCTCATCTATACACTGACAGTGGGGAAGCTCATCTATACACTGACAGTGTGGAAGCTCATCTATACACTGACAGTGGGGAAGCTCATCTATACACTGACAGTGGGGAAGCTCATCTATACACTGATAATGTGGAAGCTCATCTATACACTGATAATGTGGAAGCTCATCTATACACTGACAGTGGGGAAGCTCATCTATACACTGACAATGTGGAAGCTCATCTATACACTGATAATGTGCCACCAGACCCAAAACCCCAAACCCCAAATCTTTTGCTTTGATAAGGGCATTCCTTCTCAAAACCGGCAGCACTCATTGTTTTGTTTTCTGGTGCCTCGCACAGAAGAGATGGAAAGAGAGAGAGAGAGAGAGAGGAGGGGGAGACAGAGAGAGGGAAAGAGAGACAGAGAGAGGGAAAGAGAGAGAGGGGGAAAGAGAGACAGAGAGAGGGAAAGAGAGACAGAGAGAGGGAAAGAGAGACAGAGAGAGGGAAAGAGAGACAGAGAGAGGGAAAGAGAGTGAGGGGGAAAGAGAGAGAAAGAGGGAAAGAGAGAGATAGAGAGAAAGCGAAAGAGAGAGAAAGGGAAAGAGAGAAGCAGAGAGAGGGAACGAGAGAGAGAGGGGGGAAGAGAGAGAAAGAGGGAAAGAGAGAGATAGAGAGAAAGCGAAAGAGAGAGAGAAAGGGAAAGAGAGAAGCAGAGAGGAACGAGAGAGAGAGGGAAAGAGAGAGAGAGGGAAAAGAGAGACAGAGAGAGGGAAAGAGAGAGAGAGAGAGGGAATGAGAAGGACAGAGGGAGGGAAAGAGAGAAAGAGAGAGAAAGAGAGAGAGAGAAAGAGGGAAAGAGAGAGAGAGAGGGAAAGAGAGTGAGAGAGGGAAAGAGAGAGAGAGAAGGAAAGAGAGAGACAGAGAGAGTGATTAATTGATTGATTGATCTTTATTTCAAAAGGGTTAAGAATTGGGCACGCAGGCCTGTCTGACATTCTGCCCTTTATCATACATCTTTCACTCTGTTCCAGACATTCTACAAATATGCTGCTCATATAACAAACATAACTAACATTGAAGCTGAGAGACATAAAATAAAATATAACATTTACGTTTCCCTCTTATCTATTCACTCAGTACAGAAGTAACTACATACATATATAAATGATTATCTTACTAAACAAAACTTTCGGGACTATTCAGAATAAACAATTACAGTAACTGTATTCGGTGTCTGTAAGAGCAGTCTAAGATAACTTGTAGAGAGAGAGAGAGAGAGAGAGAGAGAGAGAGAGAGAGAAGGAAAGGGGAAGAGAGAGGTTGGCGGGGAAGTAAAAGAAAATTGCACAAGAATACTTTTTCCCCCTTTAGGACTTGGAGGAGGGTGAAAGGAGGGATTTAGTGGGGGAAAAAAGAGGGAAGAGGGTGGGGGTGTGGGAGGATGGAAGGATAAGAGGGACCAGAACTGAAAAGAGTGTGGGTGGGCGGGGATATCCCCCGGGATGTAGGCAGGGAGAATGTTTTCTGTAATACTGACCCCAGTATCGCCATCTCAGCTAGCAGTAGTCAGTCATATTAACATCCATCCATCCATCCATCCATCCATCCATCCTGTCTGTCTGTGGATACATATATATTCTGTCTATACACTGAAAGTGTGGAAGCTCATCTATAAACTGACAATGTGGAAGCTCATCTATACACTGACAGTGTGGAAGCTCATCTATACACTGACAATGTGGAAGCTCATCTATACACTGACAATGTGGAAGCTCATCTATACACTGACAATGTGGAAGCTCATCTATACACTGATAATGTGGAAGCTCATCTATACACTGACAATGTGGAAGCTCATCTATACACTGACAATGTGGAAGCTCATCTATAAACTGACAATGTGGAAGCTCATCTATACACTGACAATGTGGAAGCTCATCTATACACTGACAATGTGGAAGCTCATCTATACACTGACAAGTGGAAGCTCATCTATACACTGACAGTGTGGAAGCTCATCTATACATGACAATGTGGAAGCTCATCTATACACTGACAATGTGGAAGCTCATCTATACACTGACAATGTGGAAGCTCATCTATACACTGACAATGTGGAAGCTCATCTATACACTGACAATGTGGAAGCTCATCTATACACTGACAATGTGGAAGCTCATCTATACACTGACAATGTGGAAGCTCATCTATACACTGACAGTGTGGAAGCTCATCTATACACTGACAATGTGGAAGCTCATCTATACACTGACAGTGTGGAAGCTCATCTATACACTGACAGTGTGGAAGCTCATCTATACACTGACAGTGTCCGGGTGGGGTGGGGGTGGGGTTAGTACCTTCTCTAGTAATTTCCCCGTCCTTACCCCACTTTATCTTGTGAGTGTAATAATTCCGCCACAAACCTGCGGCCCTCCTTATAACACGTACATATTGAAATGCATCCCCCGGTAGCTGCAGTAAAGTACGGTCTGCCCACTGACGTATCGCTCATTCACAAACCCTCAGCCATGTCTCGTTCATCGCCGCCTTGGGAATGAGGTCAGTACCTACTTAACTGTTTGTTCTGTGATGGCAGTGCCCCGGAGCTGGCTGTGGGGGCGGGTACAGTGACTGCACCTAGCTCTCCTCGCCCTGCCAGTTTATCTCTGAAGGTAGTAGTTTCAGCCAGTGCTGAGATTTTGTTGGAAAGTTGACAGTTCTTGAGATAAGTGAGCACATAGAGATGGTGTGTACGAGCACGCAGAGATGGTGTGTAGAGACACACAGAGATGGTGTGTATGAGCACACAGAGATGGTGTGTATGAGCACACAGAGATGGTGTGTATGAGCACACAGAGATGGTGTGTATGAGCACACAGAGATGGTGTGTATGAGCACACAGAGATGGTATGTATGAGCACGCAGAGATGGTGTGTAGAGACACACAGAGATGGTGTGTATGAGCACGCAGAGATGGTGTGTATGAGCACACAGAGATGGTGTGTATGAGCACACAGAGATGGTGTGTATGAGCACACAGAGATGGTGTGTATGAGCACACAGAGATGGTGTGTATGAGCACGCAGAGATGGTGTGTAGAGGAATGAAGGATGTGTGTAGTGTGTTAACATCTTTATACCATCCTCCCCACCCCCTTTTTGTTGTCTGAGCACTATTTCTCATGTTTCCACAGACGGGAATAATATTTTATTTGTCCCTATTCCCAAACATTTTGTCTTTATTAGTGATCCCTCTAAATGCAGCATATTTGACTCCCAAACATTCTGAGGCAAACTTCTCTCTTGAATAATGTTCCCCTTGGCGTCTTCTGGTGCACTCACTCACTCACGCACTCACTCACTCACTCACTCACTCACTCACTCACTCACTCACTCACTCACTCACTCACTCACTCACTTAAGTGTTACTAGCAATTGGATTAAGAAATCCACAATACTGAAAGCTTATCCATCCATCCATCCATCCAATTTTTCTTAAAACAGAATTATGAGTCATATATGCAGTGTCTATATTAACCGAAAACAAAGCACTTGCTTGTAACCGGCGCGGTTTAAAAGCTGTCAAGAGAAAGAAGGTTATCGGATGCTTTTGTCTGGAATCTAGGCGGACCAATCAAAACCTTTAGAGGGGAGGAAACTCGGTTACAGAACAACACAAGAAAGACTACTCTGTTCGAATATGATCGACATAGAGAAATAAAAAGTTTAAAATATTTGAACATTTTAAAACGCTTTATCAGGCGCTTTATGATGAAACAAATTGTTCAGGATTTGACTAGAGGCAGGAAAATAGACTTCTTGGTATCTAGTGATTGTGTGTAAAGGCTGTTTTGTTTAAGCAAAATAATTTTAAAAAAGAAAGAATCTTAAAGCCACGTGGTAGAGTCTGTGATCGGCCTAAGTGTAGACAGAAAACTCGTGCATCCCACTTTGTACTGTTTTCGTTTAGCTGTCAGTGCTTTCTCTTTCTCTCTCCTCTCTCTTTCTCTCTCCCGCTTTTCTCTCTTTCCCCCTCTCTCATACTTCTCTCTCGTCTGCACTGACAGTGGGGAAGCTCATCTATGCACTGACAGTGTGGAAGCTCATCTATGCACTGACAGTGGGGAAGCTCATCTATACACTGACAATGTGGAAGCTCATCTATACACTGACAATGTGGAAGCTCATCTATACACTGACAGTGTGGAAGCTCATCTATACACTGACAGTGTGGAAGCTCATCTATACACTGACAGTGTGGAAGCTCATCTATACACTGACAGTGGGGAAGCTCATCTATACACTGACAGTGGGGAAGCTCATCTATACACTGACAATGTGGAAGCTCATCTATACACTGACAGTGGGGAAGCTCATCTATACACTGACAGTGGGGAAGCTCATCTATACACTGACAGTGTGGAAGCTCATCTATACACTGACAGTGTCCCGGTGGGGGTGGGGGTGGTACCTTCTCTAGTAATTTTCCCCTCCTTACCCCACTTTATCTTGTGAGTATAATAATTCCGCCACAAACCTGCGGCCCTCCTTATAACACGTACATATTGAAATGCATCCCCCGGTAGCTGCAGTAAAGTACGGTCTGCCCACTGACGTGTCGCTCATTCACAAAACCCTCAGCCATGTCTCGTTCATCGCCGCCTTGGGAATGAGGTCAGTACCTACTTAACTGTTTGTTCTGTGATGGCAGTGCCCCGGAGCTGGCTGTGGGGGAGGGTACAGTGACTGCACCTAGCTCTCCTCGCCCTGCCAGTTTATCTCTGAAGGTAGTAGTTTCAGCCAGTGCTGAGATTTTGTTGGAAAGTTGACAGTTCTTGAGATAAGTGAGCACGTAGAGATGGTGTGTATGAGCACGCAGAGATGGTGTGTAGAGACACAGAGATGGTGTGTAGAGACACACAGAGATGGTGTGTATGAGCACACAGAGATGGTGTGTAGAGACACACAGAGATGGTGTGTAGAGACACACAGAGATGGTGTGTATGAGCACACAGAGATGGTGTGTATGAGCACGCAGAGATGGTGTGTAGAGACACACAGAGATGGTGTGTATGAGCAGGCAGAGATGGTGTGTATGAGCAGGCAGAGATAGTGTGTAGAGGAATGAAGGATGTGTGTAGTGTGTTAACATCTTTATACCATCCTCCCCACCCCCACCCCACCCCCTTCATGTTGTCTGAGCACTATTTCTCATGTTTCCACAGACGGGAATAATATTTTATGTGTCCCTATTCACAAACATTTTGTCCTTATAGTGATCCCTCTAAATGCAGCATATTTGACTCCCAAACATTCTGAGGCAAACTTCTCTCATGAATAATGTTCCCTTTGGCGTCTTCCGGTGCACTCACTCACTCACTCACTCACTCACTCACTCACTCACTCACTCACTCACTCACTCACTCACTCACTTAAGTGTTACTAGCAATTTGGATTAAGAAATCCACAATACTGAAAGCTTATCCATCCATCCATCCATCCAATTTTTCTTAAAACAGAATTATGAGTCATATATGCAGTGTCTATATTAACCGAAAACAAAGCACTTGCTTGTAACCGGCGCGGTATAAAAGCTGTCAAGAGAAAGAAGGTTATCGGATGCTTTTGTCTGGAATCTAGGCGGACCAATCAAAACCTTTAGAGGGGAGGAAACTCGGTTACAGAACAACACAAGAAAGACTACTCTGTTCGAAATATGATCGACATAGAGAAATAAAAAAGTTTAAAATATTTGAACATTTTAAAACGCTTTATCAGGCGCTTTATGATGAAACAAATTGTTCAGGATTTGACTAGAGGCAGGAAAACTAGACTTACTTGGTATCTAGTGATTGTTGTGTAAAGGCTGTTTGTTTAAGCAAAATAATTTTAAAAAAGAAAGAATCTTAAAGCCACGTGGTAGAGTCTGTGATCGGCCTAAGTGTAGACAGAAAACTCGTGCATCCCACTTTGTACTGTTTCGTTTAGCTGTCAGTGCTTTCTCTTTCTCTCTCTCTCTCTTTCTCCCGCTTTTCTCTCTTTCCCCCTCTCTCATACTTCTCTCTCGTCTCTCTCACTGTCTCTTCACTTCTCTTTCTCTCTCTCCTCTCTTTCTCTCTCATCTCTCTTTATCTCTCTTTTTCTCTCTATCTCCTCTCTCTCTCTACTTTCTATCTCCTCTCTATCTCATCTCTATCTCCTTCTCTCTACTCTCTCCTCTCTCTCTCTCCGTTCTCTTTCTCTCTCTCTACTTTCTATCTCTATCTCCTCTCCCTCTCCTCTCCTTCCTCTCTCTCTTTCTTCTCTCTCTCTCTCTCTCTGTGCAAACGTCAGTAGCTGATTTATTTCTTGACCCATGATATGACAATTCAGTCGCCTCTTCGTATGAAGACATACATAATTCAGATGCCTCTTCGTGTGACAACCTGTACATATTTCAGTCGCCTCCTTGTATGAGGACTTGTACATAATTAAGTCGTCTCCTTGACTGCAGGGCACTTCTAGAATCTCTAAAAACAACAAACAACCCAAAGGGCAAACATACAGGAAATCACAACAGAACTGAAGCACCTTACACTGTCAACAACCGTGGCTCTACAATGGGTACCATCCCACTGTGGAACAGCTGGCAATGAAATAGCTGACACCCTATCCAAAGCTGGCAGCAATCAAGATCAGACAAATCATCCAGTAAACTACCAAGAGGCGAAAACTATAATCCTTAACCAGTGCAGATCTGAATGGAAAAAAGAAACTGAAATGCAACAATGAACCAGATCCAACACACCAACTACAAAGACATCAGCAAACCAGCCTCTTCTGCCTAAGGACATGCCACTGCAGACTACTGAGCCAACTACATCGACTTAAAATGTCTCACACAGACGAGTGTTCATGTGGCAGTGGAGTCCAGACTCCAGAACATATCCTACAAGAGTGCCCAAACCATGCAGACCTGAGGCGTGAGACATGGCCAGAGGACACAAGCTTGGGGCAAAAGCTTAGGGGCTCCTATCAGGATCTGGAGAGGACTGCGGGCTTTGCCATGTCGACAGGGATCAAGATCTGGGGAGAGGATCGGGAACTTTGCCATGTCGACAGGGATCAAGATCTGGGGAGAGGATCGGTAACTTTGCCATGTCGACAGGGATCAAGATCTGGGGAGAGGATCGGGAACTTTGCCATGTCGACAGGGATCAAGATCTGGGGAGAGGATCGGGAACTTTGCCATGTCGACAGGGATCAAGATCTGGGGAGAGGATCGGGAACTTTGCCATGAAGACAGGGGTCAAGATCTGGGGAGAGCAGTACCGGCTTTGCCATGTCGACAGGGATCAAGATCTGGGGAGAGCAATACCGGCTTTGCCATGTCGACAGGGATCAAGATCTGGGGAGAGCAATACCGGCTTTGCCATGTCGACAGGCATCAAGATCTGGGGAGAGGATCGGGAACTTTGCCATGTCGACAGGGATCAAGATCTGGGGAGAGGATCGGGAACTTTGCCATGTCGACAGGGATCAAGATCTGGGGAGAGGATCGGGAACTTTGCCATGTCGACAGGGATCAAGATCTGGGGAGAGGATCGCGAACTTTGCCATGAAGACAGGGGTCAAGATCTGGGGAGAGCAGTACCGGCTTTGCCATGTCGACAGGGATCAAGATCTGGGGAGAGCAATACCGGCTTTGCCATGTCGACAGGGATCAAGATCTGGGGAGAGCAATACCGGCTTTGCCATGAAGACAGGGGTCAAGATCTGGGGAGAGGATCGGGAACTTTGCCATGTCGACAGGGATCAAGATCTGGGGAGAGCAATACCGGCTTTGCCATGTTGACAGGGATCAAGATCTGATGTGACCAACAACCTCGAACGCAGAAGAAGAAGAAATCGTCTCCTCGTATAAGACTCGTACATAATTCTGTAATCTCCTGTTATGAAGACATACACATAATTCAGGCCCCTTGTATGAGAACTTGCACATAATTCTGTTAGCCTCCTCGTATGAAGACTTGTACATAATTGATGCACCTTCTCGTATGATAACTTGTACATAATTCATGCACCTCCTCGTTTGATAACTCGTATATAATTCAGGCCCCTCCCCGTTTGAAGAATTGCACATAATTCAGTCCCCTCCTTGTATGAGGACCTGCGCATAAAACACCAGCCACAGTGGCCGGATGAGCGACGGTTCTCGTGCTCTGGCAAGCAGGTACTCCGATCATGCCAGAAAATAAACGCCGTGCGCCAGTTTTTCAGTTTTCGCCAAGTTTATTACACATTTCTGTTGAGCCACGATTGTTTGCTCTTGGGGTAAAGCCAAATAGAAGTGCTCAAAACCTAGCCTCTTTTCTCTGTGAAATTTAAAGATCTTATGGTTTCTTGGGTTGCTAGGCAACAGAAGCGCCATTTTGTGGACGAAAGACAGAAAACATGTGTTTTTCCTTGTGACGGATGTTTCTCGCTTCGTCGTCTCACTAAACTTGGACCAAACGTCGTTGTTTTGAGCACAAGTTCAGGTGAGTATCTTGAACACACCAATTCCTGTCACTTCCTCAAAATTGTTGGAAGTGTCATGATTAACGTAAAGTGCCACATGGTACTTCTTTTATTGTTCATTCTCTATTTCAGCGCTGAAGGATCTTGTCATGTTTAATATCGAGCTATACCGCCAGGACAAACTTCGCTCCAGGCTTTGATGGCAGTCCAACATAATCTGTGTCACATCCAGACTTTGACCTTGGTTGAATCTGTGTCACATCCAGACTTTGAGCTTGGTTGAATCTGTGTCATATCCAGACTTTGAGCTTGGTTGAATCTGTGTCACATCCAGACTTTGACCTTGGTTGAATCTGTGTCACATCCAAACTTTGACCTTGGTTGAATCTGTGTCACATCGAGACTTTGAGCTTGGTTGAATCTGTGTCACATCCAAACTTTGACCTTGGTTGAATCTGTGTCACATCCAAACTTTGACCTTGGTTGAATCTGTGTCACATCCAGACTTTGAGCTTGGTTGAATCTGTGTCACATCCAGACTTTGACCTTGGTTGAATCTGTGTCACATACAAACTTTGACCTTGGTTGAATCTGTGTCACATCGAGACTTTGAGCTTGGTTGAATCTGTGTCACATCCAAACTTTGACCTTGGTTGAATCTGTGTCACATCGAGACTTTGAGCTTGGTTGAATCTGTGTCACATCCAAACTTTGACCTTGGTTGAATCTGTGTCACATCCAGACTTTGAGCTTGGTTGAATCTGTGTCACATTCAGACTTTGACCTTGGTTGATTTGTCTGTGAATGCCTGCATACACAGCATAAGTCCTGGAGCTGTAACTAAAAATGCGTATAGCATTTAACAAGTCAGGACAAAATCCAGATTTGTGTACGCCTACTTGACCAGGTATGTCTGAACTAGCTGCTTCTTGTGCCAGGTCTCGCTTTCTCCAGACCAGCAAAGATCTAACTTCCGGATAGGACACACCTTGCTCTCCGAACACAGGACTGTCGTGGAATGTATATTAGGGTCTTGATTCACTTCTGTATATTAGTTTCTTGACTCACTTCTGTATATTAGTTTCTTGACTCACCTCTGTATATTAGTTTCTTGACTCACTTCTGTATATTAGTGTCTTGACTCATTTCTGTATATTAGTTTCTTGACTCACCTCTGTATATTAGTGTCTTGACTCACTTCTGTAATTAGTGTCTTGACTCACTTCTGTATATTAGTTTCTTGACTCACCTCTGTATATTAGTGTCTTGACTCACTTCTGTATATTAGTTTCTTGACTCACCTCTGTATATTAGTGTCTTGACTCACTTCTGTATTAGTTTCTGACTCACTTCTGTATATTAGTTTCTTGACTCACCTCTGTATATTAGTTTCTTGACTCACCTCTGTATATTAGTGTCTTGACTCACTTCTGTATATTAGTGTCTTGACTCACTTCTGTATATTAGTTTCTTGACTCACTTCTGTATATTAGTTTCTTGACTCACTTCTGTATATTAATTTCTTGACTCACTTCTGTATATTAGTGTCTTGACTCACCTCAGTATGTTAGTGTCTTGACTCACTTCTGTATATTAGTTTCTTGACTCACTTCTGTATATTAGTGTCTTGACTCACCTCTATATATTAGTGTCTTGACTCACTTCTGTATATTAGTTTCTTGACTCACTTCTGTATATTAGTGCCTTGATTCACTTCTGTATATTAGTTTCTTGACTCACCTCAGTATATTAGTTTCTTGACTCACTTCTGTATATTAGTTTCTTGACTCACTTCTGTATATTAGGGTCTTGACTCACTTCTGTATATTAGTTTCTTGACTCACTTATGTATATTAGTTTCTTGACTCACTTCTGTATATTAATGTCTTGACTCACTTCTGTATATTAGTTTCTTGACTCACTTCTGTATATTAGTGTCTTGACTCACTTCTGTATATTAGTGTCTTGACTCACTTCTGTATATTAGTTTCATGACTCACTTCTCAGCCCTCCCCAGCCCAAATTCTATCCAGATGGATCTGTTAGTAAAGGCGTAGTATGGCGCCCAGTGTGTGGCTTCGACTTAACAACGGTCGAAATAGCGAACTGCTGAAAAACGAGTCAGTTACAGGCGGGCCACGCCAGTTAAGATGAAGTGTCTGCCAGGTTGTTAGCGGCACGTTTAATGTGCACTCCGTTTTATTGCATGGACAGCCTGACTTCAGATGAACGGCCTGACTTCAGATGAACGGCCTGACTTCAGATGGACGGCCTGACTTCAGATGAACGGCCTGACTTCAGATGGACGGCCTGACTTCAGATGAACGGCCTGACTTCAGATGAACGGCCTGACTTCAGATGGACGGCCTGACTTCAGATGAACGGCCTGACTTCAGATGGACGGCCTGACTTCAGATGAACGGCCTGACTTCAGATGGACGGCCTGACTTCAGATGGACGGCCTGACTTCAGATGAACGGCCTGACTTCAGATGGACGGCCTGACTTCAGATGGACGGCCTGACTTCAGATGGACAGCCTGACGGTAAGAAAAGACACCACACATTGTGGCAAGATAAGGACGAGCATTGACGCGCTACACACACAGAAAAAAAATCTACAAATAATCAGATTTTGTTCCCTGCCAGAAAATCTTTGAACATTTTGAAAATCCTTGTAACATTTATTTTTTAAACTTTACAATCATTTTCTTTCTTCTAAATGTGAATTTTTTCATATTTTCTAACAAACATTTATTTAACAAGTTTTTTTTTTGTTCTTTTCTTGTTCAAACATTCTTTATTTTGTAATGATTATTTTCTAAAAATAATGGACATTTATTTTTGTAATCATGTAGAAATGTTGTGTGTGTGATCTTGCGGAAAGCTGGCTCGAGAGCGATGTTTTGGCCAGCGACAAAGAGGAGGAAAAAACGACAGAATATTTCTCGTCTTGTACGTGGAGTGGCCATCTTGTTCTGTTTACTTCTCATTAAAACATCAACTGTTTCTTCCAATTATTTGTCCAGGATTAGGCTAGAGAAAGGAAACCTAGACGTACTTGGTGTCTAGTGAGCCTTGTGTACAGGCTGTTTGTTTAAGCAACAATTTTAAAAAAAATAATGCTGTTTACTAAACATTCTTCCACGGCTTTTCTACATTTTTCTTAACACACAAGAACCATAAATGAATCAGGGCCCTATCTTTTCTCTCAGATTTTCTTCCTACATAAGAACCATAAATAAATCAGGGCCCTATCTTTTCTCTCAGATTTTATTTTATAGATAAAAATAGAATAGCTGATCAGTGAGGTAAGATAGGAGATTGGTAACAGATAAAAATAGAATATCTGATCAGTAAGATAAGATAGGAGATTGTTAGCAGATAACTTAGAATAGTTGATCAGTAAAGTAAGATAGGTTTGGTAGCAGATAAAAATAGAATAGCTGATCAGTAAGGTAAGATAGTAGACTGGTAGCAGATAACAGTAAGGTAAGATAGTAGACTGGTAGCAGCTAACAATAAGGTAAGATAGTAGACTGGTAGCAGATAAAAGTAAGGTAAGATAGTAGACTGGTAGCAGATAAAAGTAAGGTAAGATAGTAGACTGGTAGCAGATAACAGTAAGGTAAGATAGTAGACTGGTAGCAGATAAAAGTAAGGTAAGATAGTAGACTGGTAGTAGATAAAAGTAAGGTAAGATAGTAGACTGGTAGCAGATAACAGTAAGGTAAGATAGTAGACTGGTAGCAGATAAAAGTAAGGTAAGATAGTAGACTGGTAGTAGATAAAAGTAAGGTAAGATAGTAGACTGGTAGCAGATAACAGTAAGGTAAGATAGTAGACTGGTAGCAGATAACAGTAAGGTAAGATAGTAGACTGGTAGCAGATAACAGTAAGGTAAGATAGTAGACTGGTAGCAGATAACAGTAAGGTAAGATAGTAGACTGGTAGCAGATAACAGTAAGGTAAGATAGTAGACTGGTAGCAGATAAAAGTAAGGTAAGATAGTAGACTGGTAGCAGATAACAGTAAGGTAAGATAGTAGACTGGTAGCAGATAAAAGTAAGGTAAGATAGTAGACTGGTAGCAGATAAAAGTAAGGTAAGATAGTAGACTGGTAGCAGATAACAGTAAGGTAAGATAGTAGACTGGTAGCAGATAACAGTAAGGTAAGATAGTAGACTGGTAGCAGATAAAAGTAAGGTAAGATAGGAGATTGGTAGCAGATAACAGTAAGGTAAGATAGTAGACTGGTAGCAGATAACAGTAAGGTAAGATAGTAGACTGGTAGCAGATAACAGTAAGGTAAGATAGTAGACTGGTAGCAGATAACAGTAAGGTAAGATAGTAGACTGGTAGCAGATAACAGTAAGGTAAGATAGTAGACTGGTAGCAGATAAAAGTACGGTAAGATAGGAGATTGGTAGCAGATAAAAGTACGGTAAGATAGGAGACTGGTGGAGAGCATGAAAAGTGTTTTTTCATCGTTTCATTAAAGACCTCTGTGATACCATGCTAGCGCTGTCTTTGCCGGTCTTCACATACAAGATACCGTGCTAGCGCTGTCTTTGCTGGTCTTCACATACAAGATACCGTGCTAGCGCTGTCTTTGCTGGTCTTCACATACAAGACACCGTGCTAGCGCTGTCTTTGCTGGTCTTCACATACAAGACACCGTGCTAGCGCTGTCTTTGCTGGTCTTCACATACAAGACACCGTGCTAGCGCTGTCTTTGCTGGTCTTCACATACAAGATACCGTGCTAGCGCTGTCTTTGCCGGTCTGTACAAAGAACATTATAGCAGCAAGAGCAAACATCAGTGACATGACTAACACACACACATGACATGACTAACACACACACATGACATGACTAACACACACACATGACATGACTAACACACACACATGACATGACTAACACACACACACATGACATGACTAACACACACACATGACATGACTAACACACACATGACATGACTAACACACACATGACATGACTAACACACACACATGACATGACTAACACACACACACATGACATAACTAACACACACACACATGACATGACTAACACACACACACATGACATGACTAACACACACACACATGACATGACTAACACACACACACACATGACATGACTAACACACAGAACAATTGCTCATTGCTAAAACTCTCTCTCACTCACACACACACACACACGTCAGCAGTTGGCTTGCATGTAAAGATCAGACTCAGGAATACAAGTTGTGTGTTTACAATGTTATCTTGTTAATTTACAATGTTATCTTGTTAATTTACAATGTTATCTTGTTAATTTACAATGTTATCTTGTTAATTTACAATGTTATCTTGTTCATTTACAATGTTAGCTTGTTCATTTACAATGTTATCCTGTTCATTTACAATGTTATCTTGTTCATTTACAATGTTATCTTGTTCATTTACAATGTTTTCTTGTTCATTTACAATGTTATCTTTTTCATTTACAATGTTATCTTGTTCATTTACAATGTTATCTTGTTCATTTCTGCCTCAAGTTGCAAAACCGTGAAGACCTAACCTTTGACAGGAACAGAGTGAAGCAAATATGCAAGTCTATATAATATACAACATTTGAAACCATCTATCTTCTCTTCTTCTTCTTCTTCTTCTCCTGCATCTTCCCTTGAGCTGCAGGGCGAGCTGCTGTTCCTTGTAGCTGATGCGGTGAAGATCTTGGGGCACACTTTCGTGTCGGATTGGGAGCGGGTTAAGGGGGTTCGTTTTTCAGTCCCTAAAAGCAGCTAAAAAGCAGTTAGTGTACAACACTTCTTTAGCAGACTCCACCCCCCCACCCCCACGGGGACTATGGCGATTCCTGTCCTTTAGGCAAGTTACTGGGGAGGGGGTACCAACGGTGAGTTTGGACAGGGTCTTGGTTGGGCCATGGTTCGCCAGCCCTCACACTAACGTGTCCTCTAAGGATCGCTGACTGCCAGAACGGACAGGGTCTTGACCCCTGAAAACAGATAAAACTGTGCTCAGCTCTGTAGATTGTCAATCAAAAGCACAGAAAATACAAGGAGGAAAGAAAAGAAGGAACAGACAAAAACAAGAACGGCACATCCAATATTTCGGCAATAAGCAGTTATCAAGGTCGACAGAGAGGGCATAACTGTTTTGAAAAGAAAATTGGACGGAGAAAACAACTTGGATTTTTAAATCTTCAGTGCTTAAGACATAACTGGGCCAGACATCTTCATCTCTCTCTCTCTCTCTGAACCTTAAGTGCCCAGGGCACATGGGGCTTCCGCAAGGGTTTTCCACAAATGCCTGTCCTTCGCCTTTTTTTCTGCTCTTGCCCAGGTCAGCCCTCTATTGCTCAACATCCTTTCCGTTGTTCTTCTCCATGTCTCTTTTGGTCTACCCTTACTTCTGCTCCCCTGTGATGTCCATCTTAGTGCTATTTTTGGTAGTGAGTTGTCAGTCATTCGGAGCACATGTCCCAACCATTGCCAGCGTCTTTCCTCAATAATTGTTGTCAGTGGTTTCATCTGCATTTCTGCTAATAAGATGTTATTTCTTATAGTGTTTGGCCAAAATATTTTTCTAATTCTTCGTAAACATTTAGTCTGGAAAGAATTCAACTTGTTTTCTATGGTTTTGGTGATTTTCCAGCATTCCGCTTCCATAGAGTAGTACACTTAGAACATTACTCTTAAATCCTGATTTTCATATTTATGCTTAGTTTTTTTTATTTCCATATATTATGCAGCATTGCAAAAGCCTGGTTGCTCTAGTAAGTCTGCTGTTGATGTCCTCTGTGCTGTCTCCATTTTCTACTACTCTGCTGCCAAGGTATACAAATTCGTTGACCTCCTCCACTAACTTGTTATCTACTCTGAGTACATTTCTGTTGTTCACATTTTGCTTCATTAACTTTGTCTTTCCTACGTTGATCTTTAGTCCTATGTTGTTTGCATTCTGAGTTAGCTTGTTTATTTTATCTTGCATATCTTTGTGACTGCTTGATAATAGACAAATGTCGTCCGCAAAGTCAAGGTCCTCCAGCACTGTGTCAAGGGTCCATTGTAATCCTCTGCGTTTGTCTGATGTTGCCTCCTTCACTAACCAGTCTACTGCCAAGATAAATAATGTTGGTGATAGTACACATCCCTGTTTCACTCCTGTTTGTACCCTAAAGCTGCTGGAGGTATGTTCTCCACAGATAACTTTGCACTGAAAACCCTCGTATAGGGCTTTGATTACATTAACTATTTTATGGGGGAGGCCATGCCATCTTAGGATTTTCCACAGTGCATCTCTGTTGACACTGTCAAAGGCTTTCTCAAAATCTATGAATAATGCATATGTTGTGCTATGCCACTCATTTGCCTGTTCTAATATTTGTCTAAGTACAAATATGTGGTCTATGCATGATCTTCCTTTCCTAAATCCTGCCTGCTCTTTCCGAAGTTTTTCCTCAAGTGTTGGTACAATTCTGTTGATGATTATTCTGCAAAATACTTTACTGGTGAGAGGCAGTAGGGTAATGCCTCTCCAGTTCCCGCAATCTCTGAGGTCACCCTTCTTTGGTAGTTTTACTATAAGACCAGTTTTCCACTCCTCTGGGGCTTTTTCTAGATCCCAAATTTGTTGTAATATCCGGCAAAGTTGTTTTGGTGTTTCTGTTTCTTCTGCTTTCAACATCTCCGCAGTCACTTCATCTTCACCTGGTGCCCTGTCTGATTTTAGCTTCTTTATCGCCTCCTTTACTTCATTTATGTTATTGGTCCTGTATTGATGTTTAGTTCCGTTTTTGCTTCAGGTATGTCTATTGTTTGTGCTGCCTGTGTTCTGTTAGTAGGGTGTTAAAGTGTTCCCTCCATCTTTCAATTTTTTCTCTTTCTCCACTGACCAGTTGTCCATTTTGTGTTCTTACTGCACTTTCACATCTTGTGTTGAAGTTACCTGTCATCTGCTTTGTGATTTTATATAGGTTTTCATGTCATTTGTATATGCTGCTTTCTCTGCTGTTTCTGCTAAGTTGTCATAATACTGACGTTTATCTTGACGGCATGATTCCTTCACTTCTTTGTCTTTTTGTGCATAATTACTTAAAACTCGTTCTTTAAGTCGTTGTGATTTGGTGTTCAGTAATTTTTTCTTGATCTTCATCTACCTCTATCGTTTTTACTCCCTTCATTGTTTCCCTTATCTAAACCAAATATTTGACAGCATCCACACACTTGATGACAAAGCTTAACCTAGCTCATCCTCACCTTTCACCTGGTTGCACCAGGTGAGAGAGCTGTCCAGGTATGGAGCACGGGATCCACGGTTTCTTCTCAAGAGGTTTTGAAGTGCATTCCTTTACCGAGATAGAAGCTGAGGTGAAAAGTGAGAGGTTTTGTGTTCAAGTCCTGCAGATGTTTGCTGTTATCTATCTATCTATCTATCTATCTATCTATCTATCTATCTATCTATCTATCTATCTATCTATCTATCTATCTATCTATCTATCTATCTATCTATCTATCTATCTATCTATCTGCCTGCTTGTCTGTCTGCCTGCCTGTCTGTCTGTCTAGTCACACAGGAGCTAACTAAACGTGACTGTCCTATAATTTGACTACGGCCATCTTGCGTCTACACAATGAGTTTGAAATAAATAAAAGTTTTTCGTATGAGCAGAAAATGAGTTTTCTAATGAGCTGTTTAGTCAGTGAGAAACTTATTTTCTAGAAATTATAGGCTGAAAACGTACTTTGAATAAAGGAGAAGAGACTGGCAAGGGAACATGTACAGCAGTTAAATAAGTGGAACAAGGAAAGTAAGTACTCACATTTAGTTATATATCTTTGTGACTGCTTGATAATAGACAAATGTCGTCCGCAAAGTCAAGGTCCTCCAGCACTGTGTCAAGGGTCCATTGTAATCCTCTGCGTTTGTCTGATGTTGCCTCCTTCATTAACCAGTCTACTGCCAAGATAAATAATGTTGGTGATAGTACACATCCCTGTTTCACTCCTGTTTGTACCCTAAAGCTGCTGGAGGTATGTTCTCCACAGATAACTTTGCACTGAAAACCCTCGTATAGGGCTTTGATTACATTAACTATTTTATGGGGGAGGCCATGCCATCTTAGGATTTTCCACAGTGCATCTCTGTTGACACTGTCAAAGGCTTTCTCAAAATCTATGAATAATGCATATGTTGTGCTATGCCACTCATTTGCCTGTTCTAATATTTGTCTAAGTACAAATATGTGGTCTATGCATGATCTTCCTTTCCTAAATCCTGCCTGCTCTTTCCGAAGTTTTTCCTCAAGTGTTGGTACAATTCTGTTGATGATTATTCTGCAAAATACTTTACTGGTGAGAGGCAGTAGGGTAATGCCTCTCCAGTTCCCGCAATCTCTGAGGTCACCCTTCTTTGGTAGTTTTACTATAAGACCAGTTTTCCACTCCTCTGGGGCTTTTTCTAGATCCCAAATTTGTTGTAATATCCGGCAAAGTTGTTTTGGTGTTTCTGTTTCTTCTGCTTTCAACATCTCCGCAGTCACTTCATCTTCACCTGGTGCCCTGTCTGATTTTAGCTTCTTTATCGCCTCCTTTACTTCATTTATTGTTATTGGTCCTGTATTGATGTTTAGTTCCGTTTTTGCTTCAGGTATGTCTATTGTTTGTGCTGCCTGTGTTCTGTTTAGTAGGGTGTTAAAGTGTTCCCTCCATCTTTCAATTTTTTCTCTTTCTCCACTGACCAGTTGTCCATTTTGTGTTCTTACTGCACTTTCACATCTTGTGTTGAAGTTACCTGTCATCTGCTTTGTGATTTTATATATGGTTTTCATGTCATTTGTATATGCTGCTTTCTCTGCTGTTTCTGCTAAGTTGTCATAATACTGACGTTTATCTTGACGGCATGATTCCTTCACTTCTTTGTCTTTTTGTGCATAATTACTTAAAACTCGTTCTTTAAGTCGTTGTGATTTGGTGTTCAGTAATTTTTTCTTGATCTTCATCTACCTCTATCGTTTTTACTCCCTTCATTGTTTCCCTTATCTAAACCAAATATTTGACAGCATCCACACACTTGATGACAAAGCTTAACCTAGCTCATCCTCACCTTTCACCTGGTTGCACCAGGTGAGAGAGCTGTCCAGGTATGGAGCACGGGATCCACGGTTTCTTCTCAAGAGGTTTTGAAGTGCATTCCTTTACCGAGATAGAAGCTGAGGTGAAAAGTGAGAGGTTTTGTGTTCAAGTCCTGCAGATGTTTGCTGTTATCTATCTATCTATCTATCTATCTATCTATCTATCTATCTATCTATCTATCTATCTATCTATCTATCTATCTATCTATCTATCTATCTATCTATCTATCTATCTATCTATCTGCCTGCTTGTCTGTCTGCCTGCCTGTCTGTCTGTCTAGTCACACAGGAGCTAACTAAAACGTGACTGTCCTATAATTTGACTACGGCCATCTTGCGTCTACACAATGAGTTTGAAATAAATAAAAGTTTTTCGTATGAGCAGAAAATGAGTTTTCTAATGAGCTGTTTAGTCAGTGAGAAACTTATTTTCTAGAAATTATAGGCTGAAAACGTACTTTAAATAAAGGAGGAGAGACTGGCAAGGGAACATGTACAGCGGTTAAATAAGTGGAACAAGGAAAGTAAGTACTCACATTTAGTTATAAATGTCAGTGACTGCACAAAATGGAAAAATGTGATGGCCCATATTGTTTGGCACGGGACCTGATAATGGTGTTATGAGATGCAGAAATGTGTGCTATGGCATTCGTACAATGTGTCCATTGACATAAGATATGTGTACTGAACAGTTACAACATATTTAACATAGGTAGACGAAAACCTACCTCATAAATATATTCTTGCATGTACAGCAGCTTTGTGGGTGTAGTAGTATATTTTGTTTGGTTGTTTCCCTTAGTACAGGTCGTTTGATTTCTTTCTGTGGCCTCTCTGTCAGTGTTCAGTCAGAGAACAGTTCTTAAGAGAACTAACTGGTTCTTCGGATCCTGAACTAGTGTCTGGGCGCGTGGCCGTGTGTGGGTGTTTGTATGTGTCCATCTGTGAGAGCCACGTCAGTGTATGTGTCCATCTGTGAGAGCCACGTCAGTGTATGTGTCCATCTGTGAGAGCCACGTCAGTGTATGTGTCCATCTGTGAGAGCCACGTCAGTGTATGTGTCAATCTGTGAGAGCCACGTCAGTGTATGTGTCAATCTGTGAGAGCCACGTCAGTGTATGTGTCCATCTGTGAGAGCCACGTCAGTGTATGTGTCCATCTGTGAGAGCCACGTCAGTGTATGTCCTGGAAGCTATTCATACCCTACCCTACCAGTCACCAGAGACCTGAGACCCGAGACCCGAGACCTGAGACCTGAGACCTGAGACTTGAGACTTGAGACCTGAGACTTGAGACCTGAGACCTGAGACCCTAGACCTGAGACTTGAGACTTGAGACCCGAGACCTGAGACCTGAGACCCTAGACCTGAGACCTGAGACCCGAGACCTGAGACTTGAGACCTGAAACCTGAGACCTGAGAGCTGAGACTTGAGACCTGAGACCTGAGACTTGAGACCTGAGACCCGAGACCTGAGACCTGAGAGCTGAGACTTGAGACCTGAGACCTGAGACTTGAGACCTGAGACCCGAGACCCGAGACCTGAGAGCTGAGACTTGAGGCCTGAGACCTGAGACTTGAGACCTGAGACCTGAGACTTGAGACCTGAGACCTGAGACTTGAGACCTGAGACCTGATACCTGAGACTTGAGACCTGAGACCTGAGGCCCGAGACCTGAGACCTGAGACTTGAGACCTGAGACCTGAGACTTGCGACCTGAGACCTGAGACTTGAGACTTGAGACCTGAAACCTGAGACTTGAGACCTGAGACCTGAGACTTGAGACTTGAGACCTGAGACCTGAGACCTGAGACCGGAGACCTGAGACCTGAGACTTGAGACCTGAGACCTGAGACTTGAGAGCTGAGACCTGAGAGCTGAGACCTGAGAGCTGAGACCTGAGAGCTGAGACCTTATGTGTGTGCGTGTGGCGATTACCTCACATGTTGCAGTTATATCTTATGTGTGTGTGTGGCGATTACCTCACATGTTGCAGTTATATCTTATGTGTGTGCGTGTGGCGATTACCTCACATGTTGCAGTTATATCTTATGTGTGCGTGTGGCGATTACCTCACATGTTGCAGTTATATCTTATGTGTGCGTGTGGCGATTACCTCACATGTTGCAGTTATATCTTATGTGTGTGTGTGGCGATTACCTCACATGTTGCAGTTATATCTTATGTGTGTGTGTGTGGCGATTACCTCACATGTTGCAGTTATATCTTATGTGTGTGCGTGTGGCGATTACCTCACATGTTGCAGTTATATCTTATGTGTGTGCGTGTGGCGATTACCTCACATGTTGCAGTTATATCTTATGTGTGCGTGTGGCGATTACCTCACATGTTGCAGTTATATCTTATGTGTGTGCGTGTGGCGATTACCTCACATGTTGCAGTTATATCTTATGTGTGTGCGTGTGGCGATTACCTCACATGTTGCAGTTATATCTTATGTGTGTGTGTGTGGCGATTACCTCACATGTTGCAGTTATATCTTATGTGTGTGTTCTGCACTTTCCTCCAGTGTTGCACTTGTACTTTATGGGTGTGGCACTTACCTCCAATGTTGTATTTATATATCTCTCATCCTTTACATGCCCTCTCTCCTCCCCCCCCCCCCCCGACTCCTACAGACAAAAAACTGCCCCAAGCGACCAAGAAGTGACACTTGCACAAACAAATAACAACTCTTCAGTCTCAAAATACAAAAGAGTTTCTACTCTGCAATAACTGAATTATCATTTCACTATTTTAAGCTATCAGACAGGCGACGTCAGGTGGTACTTCTGTCTAAAAACGGTTATTGGAATAGAAAAAAAGCTACTTTTAAAATAATCATCTCTGGGTGTAGGCAGAAGAGCGGCCGCCACTTTGTTCAACTGATCAACACTCGAGCACTGGAAAGGTGCGTGAGAGATCCTTGTTAGAGAACTAGCTTTTCATGCGCTTCGTCATAAGATGATACTAGATGATCTTTCCTCGTCAGTTTCCTTAGATAAATTATTTTCAGCTCCAGCAGTGTGAGGCTGATGATTCTCAGAATTTGTACAGGGGAAGAGATGAGACTAGACTAACCTGGACCGACATAATGTCGGGGCAAATATTATCTTGTAGGTCTGCGTGTAAAATTATCCGCAACAAAAATGAGTCCTTCCAAGATTAGAAATTCATGCCTCCAACCTTGACCTTACAGCTTCAGTAAGATTTTCAGTGAGAGCACAGCTCTAACAGAGAACATACAAGAAGTCTGTTTCTACCTGTCTCTGTGCACGTCTGTCTTTGAATGTCTGTGCGCATATCTCTGTCTGTATATCTGTGCATATGTCTCTCTATGTAACTTTATGTGCGTCTCTCTCTCTCTCTCTCTCTCTCTCTCTTTATATTTCTGTGTCTGTGTCTCTCTATTTTTGTCTGTATATATGTCTCTATTTTTGCATATCAATCTGTATGTCTCTCTCCCTTTAGTATGTCTGTAAGTCTCTCTCTCTTTGCATGTCTGTATGTCTCTCTCTCTCTCTTTGCATGTCTGTATGTCTCTCTCTCTTTGTATGTCTGTATGTCTCTCTCTCTTTGTATGTCTCTCTCTCTCCTTGTATATCTGTATGTCTTTCTCTCTCTCACTCTTTGTATGTCTGCTTTATGTGCGAGGTAACGTTGTTCGCATTATGATGCTCCCCTGTTGTAACACTGCTTTATGATACTCCCCTGTTGTGACACTGCTTTATTATACTCCCCTGTTGTGACACTGCTAATCTTTGTCTTAAGAGAGTTGGAGAGGCACGTGAAATAGATTATTAAAAGGCAGTTAACAAACTCCAGGCCAGAACCCTGTAATCAGTGCCAGGAAAAACTAACAGGTTGACCTTACTTGACCTTACTTGAGGCCAGGGTATAACTCTAAATTCACTTGACAAGATAGCCAAGCTTAAGAGAGCGCTGATCTTTTCTGAGTACTACCAGGCGGCCAATCAATGGCAGACAAGATCACGGCCACATCTGAGGCAAGCTTTCATCGCCCACAAGTCCAGCTCGTTTCCTTGGTCTTTCTTCTCGTCTTTCTTTCCGTCTTTCTTCTCGTCTTTCTTCTCGTCTTTCTTTCCGTCTTTCTTCTCGTCTTTCTTCTCGTCTTTCTTCTCGTCTTTCTTCCCGCTAGTTGCTTGTCGTTCTTTGTGGAGGTTTTGTGCTTCATATTCCACGCTCTTCACTGTTCCCTCTGCTTCAAGTTCCTTCTCTCTCTCTCTGAACCTTAAGTGCCCAGGGCACATGGGGCTTCCGCAAGGGTTTTCCACAAATGCCTGTCCTTCGCCTTTTTTCTGCTCTTGCCCAGGTAAGCCCTCTATTGCTCAACATCCTTTCTGTTGTTCTTCTCCATGTCTCTTTTGCTCCCCTGTGGTGTCCATCTTAGTGCTATTTTTGGTAGTGAGTTGTCAGTCATTCGGAGCACATGTCCCAACCATCGCCAGCATCTTTCCTCAATAATTGTTGTCAGTGGTTTCATCTGCATTTCTGCCAATAAGATGTTATTTCTTATGGTGTTTGGCCAAAATATTTTTCTAATTCTTCGTAAACATTTAGTCTGGAAAGAATTCAACTTGTTTTCTATGGTTTTGGTGATTTTCCAGCATTCACTTCCATAGAGTGGTACACTTAGAACATTACTCTTAAATATCCTGATTTTCACATTTATGCTTAGTTTTTTAGATTTTCAGTGAGAGCACAGCTCTAACAGAGAACATACAAGAAGTCTGTTTCTACCTGTCTCTGTGCACGTCTGTCTTTGAATGTCTGTGCGCATATCTCTGTCTGTATATCTGTGCATATGTCTCTCTATGTAACTTTATGTGCGTCTCTCTCTCTCTCTCTCTCTCTCTCTCTTTATATTTCTGTGTCTGTGTCTCTCTATTTTTGTCTCTATATATGTCTCTATTTTTGCATATCAATCTGTATGTCTCTCTCCCTTTAGTATGTCTGTAAGTCTCTCTCTCTCTTTGCATGTCTGTATGTCTCTCTCTCTCTCTTTGCATGTCTGTATGTCTCTCTCTCTTTGTATGTCTGTATGTCTCTCTCTCTTTGTATGTCTCTCTCTCCTTGTATATCTGTATGTCTTTCTCTCTCTCTCACTCTTTGTATGTCTGCTTTATGTGCGAGGTAACGTTGTTCGCATTATGATGCTCCCCTGTTGTAACACTGCTTTATGATGCTCCCCTGTTGTGACACAGTTTTATGATACTCCCCTGTTGTGACACTGCTTTATTATACTCCCCTGTTGTGACACTGCTAATCTTTGTCTTAAGAGAGTTGGAGAGGCACGTGAAATAGATTATTAAAAGGCAGTTAACAAACTCCAGGCCAGAACCCTGTAATCAGTGCCAGGAAAAACTAACAGGTTGACCTTACTTGACCTTACTTGAGGCCAGGGTATAACTCTAAATTCACTTGACAAGATAGCCAAGCTTAAGAGAGCGCTGATCTTTTCTGAGTACTACCAGGCGGCCAATCAATGGCAGACAAGATCACGGCCACATCTGAGGCAAGCTTTCATCGCCCACAAGTCCAGCTCGTTTCCTTGGTCTTTCTTCTCGTCTTTCTTTCCATCTTTCTTCTCGTCTTTCTTCTCGTCTTTCTTTCCGTCTTTCTTCTCGTCTTTCTTCTCGTCTTTCTTCTCGTCTTTCTTCCCGCTAGTTGCTTGTCGTTCTTTGTGGAGGTTTTGTGCTTCATATTCCACGCTCTTCACTGTTCCCTCTGCTTCAAGTTCCTTCTCTCTCTCTCTGAACCTTAAGTGCCCAGGGCACATGGGGCTTCCGCAAGGGTTTTCCACAAATGCCTGTCCTTCGCCTTTTTTCTGCTCTTGCCCAGGTAAGCCCTCTATTGCTCAACATCCTTTCTGTTGTTCTTCTCCATGTCTCTTTTGCTCCCCTGTGGTGTCCATCTTAGTGCTATTTTTGGTAGTGAGTTGTCAGTCATTCGGAGAACATGTCCCAACCATCGCCAGCATCTTTCCTCAATAATTGTTGTCAGTGGTTTCATCTGCATTTCTGCCAATAAGATGTTATTTCTTATGGTGTTTGGCCAAAATATTTTTCTAATTCTTCGTAAACATTTAGTCTGGAAAGAATTCAACTTGTTTTCTATAGTTTTGGTGATTTTCCAGCATTCACTTCCATAGAGTGGTACACTTAGAACATTACTCTTAAATATCCTGATTTTCACATTTATGCTTAGTTTTTTTATTTCCATATAGTCTGCAGCATTGCAAAAGCCTGGTTTGCTCTAGTAAGTCTGCTGTTGATGTCCTCTGTGCTGTCTCCATTTTCTACTACTCTGCTGCCAAGGTATACAAATTCCTTAGTATCCCTTTATTTCTGCAGTTATTTTCTTGTTATGTTCTTGTCTGGTTCAGCACTAACTTACAGAACATCAGGGAAGAGAGTCGTCTGTCAGTAGCTAATGTTCATAATCTACAATAAGAGTCCTTGAGTTCTCAGCTTGCTAGATGGTTCTAACACTGTATACATATCTTATCTTATATCTTATATCCTTCCCGTGCCGTTAAACGTCACATAGGGCTCGCAAAGTAGTTCGCCAATTTTTCCTGTCTTCTGTACACATAGAACACACCAAAATTCTAACTTGGTACACATGAAACAGATCAAGATTCTAAAACTGTACACATGAAACAGACCAAGATTCTAACACTGTACACATGGAACAGACCAAGATTCTAATACTGTACACATGGAACAGACCAATATTCTAATACTGTACACATGGAACAGACCAATATTCTAATACTGTACACATGGAACAGACCAATATTCTAATACTGTACACATGGAACAGACCAATATTCTAATACTGTACACATGGAACAGACCAATATTCTAATACTGTACACATGGAACAGACCAAGATTATAATAATGTACACATGGAACAGATCACTATTCTAATAATGTACACATGAAACAGACCAAGATTCTAATAATGTACACATGGAACTGATCACTATTCTAATAATGTACACATGAAACAGACCAAGATTCTAATACTGCACACATGGAACAGATCAAGATTCTAATAATGTACACATGGAAGCTTTTTAGGTTTAAATTGACTAAGGATGCGGATGAGTGAATTGGTGGATGGGTGGATGGGTGAATGTCTGTGGCATGACATTAGCAAAGATAGTGAATTACTCGATGATTTTTATGCAATGTGACACTGATAAAGACCACAGATCGTTTGATTTAATGTGACACTAGCAAAGACCACAGATTATCTAATGTAATGTGATACTAGCAAAGACCACAGATTACCTGATGTAATGTGACACTAGCAAAGGCCACAGATTATCTGATATAATGTGATGCTAGCAAAGACCATAGATTATCTGATGTAATGTGACACTAGTAAAAACCACAGATTATCTGATGTAGTGTGACACTAGCAAAGACCACAGATTATCTGATGTAATATGACACTAGCAAAGACCACAGATTACCTGATGTAATGTGATACTAGTAAAGACCATAGATTATCTGATGTAATGTGACACTAGTAAAGACTATAGATTATCTGATGTAATGTGACACTGAGTTGTTAGATAATGATGTTGTAATGCAGAGAAAGAGATCATTCAGTCTAACTTGAAGTTTATTTCATTTATCCATAGAACGGACTTAATAAGGGAACTTCTTAGCACTATCCACCACCCAGGGGTGTAGGAAGAAAACATAGATCTTTAAACCAAACGTAAAAGAGCTAGAGAGTGTTGCTAGGTGACGGCTCTGATTACAAACTAAATCTATCATCTTTACCGTCGCCGTATATCATCTCTGGTATCTATGACCAGTTCTTTATTCACTGACAGATACAAGTTAAGATCAGAATTTCAGTAAATATCTGTCAGCTTTAACTGAACAGCTTCCGCAGATCAGAGATCTTGTATGGTGTCTTCTGGGTGTAAACTTGACATAGAGACATCTCCTGTACTTTCTCTAATCTGCTGAGTGTAAACTTGACACAAGGATATCTCCTGTACTTTCTCTAATCTGCTGAGTGTAAACTTGAGACAGAGACATCTCCTGTACTTTCTCTAATCTGCTGAGTGTAAACTTGACACAAGGATATCTCCTGTCCTTTCTCTAATCTGCTGAGTGTAAACTTGACACAAGGATATCTCCTGTACTTTCTATAATCTGCTGAGTGTAAATTTGACATATATATATATATATATCTGCGGCACTTTCTCTAATCTGCTGAGTGTAAACTTGACACAAAGATATCTCCTGTACTTTCTCTCTCTGCTGATTGTAAACTTGAGACAAGAGACATCTCCTGTACATTCTCTCTCTGCTGATCGTAAACTTGAGACAGAGACATCTCCTGTACTTTCTCTACTCTGCTGATTGTAAACTTGAGACAGAGATATCTCCTGTACTTTCTCTACTCTGCTGATTGTAAACTTGAGACAGAGACATCTCCTGTACTTTATCTACTCTGCTGATTGTAAACTTGAGACAGAGACATCTCCTGTACTTTATCTACTCTGCTGATTGTAAACTTGAGACAGAGACATCTCCTGTACTTTATCTACTCTGCTGATTGTAAACTTGAGACAGAAATATCTCCTGTACTTTCTCTACTCTGTTGAGTGTAAACCTGACACAGAGGTATCTGCGGTAATTTCTCTACTCTGATGAGTGTAAACTTGACACAGAGACATCTCCTGTACTTTCTCTAATCTGCTGAGGAAATAGGCGGTGTCACTGTGTGATAGAGCAGGCTAGAGAACCAAAGTGTCGAGACAGACACCGGCCACAGTTCCGCCATTTTTTCGTTACAAGTAGCCGGTCCTGGACCACGTGACCCTTCTCTCTCAATCTGTCGTCTGTGTGTGTGTGTGTGGGTGGGTGGGTGGCAGGAGTCTGCCAGACAAGAAATAAATGTGAGGGCAGAACGAGGAACTAAGATGAGAGTCAAGTTGAAAGTGCTTGCCCGCAAGAAGAGAAAAAGTCCGCCTTGTCAGCTTTCAATGAGAATGTAATGCTGGATTATTTTCTTCCGCGCACTTTTTTTTTTTTAGATATTTACTGCACGTGTGTGGAACATCTGGGTTTCCTGTCCGGGACATTCTGGATCAGTGGTTTTCTGTGGATTATAATTACACGTCACGGATTATTACACACTTCTCATTTCGCTTGGTGTGTTCTTTGTTTTACAGTGAAGACCGACTTGCCAGTTTGTAAGTATGATTTTGTTAGTTTTGTTCAGTTAATCCTTACTGGCAAATCCGTACTAGCGGAGAACACAGAAAATGTTGCTTATGTTGGTTGATATTGTGTTGCATGTTGATGCTATATTGCTTGTTGATAATATGTTGTACTTTTTATAAAATCGGGAGTAAGATGTTTTTTTTTCGTTAATTGGTAAACAGTGTAATTCAACAATTTATTCTTTGTATCACTGATAATAATGATGATGAAAATGAAGATGATGTTGCTCCTGATGATGATGACAGGTGGATGTTATGACCGTTTTCATTATATTTCCACACACTGACTGTACAGGGTCGTAGGAATCTCACATACTGGCTGTACAGTGTCGTAGAAATCTCACACACTGGCTGTACAGTGTCGTAGAAATCTGACATACTGGCTGTAGGGTGCCATAGGAATCTGACATACTGGCTGTACGGTGTCATAGGAATCTCACATACTGGTTGTACAATGTCGTAGGATTCTCACATACTGGCTGTACAGTGTCGTAGAAATCTCACATACTGGCTGTACAGTGTCGTAGGAATCTCACTCACTGGCTGTACAGTGTCGTAGGAATCTCACTCACTGGCTGTACAGTGTCGTAGGAATCTCACATACTGGTTGTACAGTGTGGTAGGAATCTCACATACTGGCTGTACAGTGTCGTAGAAATCTCACATACTGGCTGTACAGTGTGGTAGGAATCTCACATACTGGTTGTACGGTGTCGTAGAAATCTCACATACTGGTTGTACGGTGTCGTAGAAATCTCACATACTGGTTGTACGGTGTTGTAGAATTCTCACATACTGGTTGTACGGTGTAGTAGGAATCTCACATGCTGACTGTACAGTGTCGTAGGAATCTCACATACTGGCTGTACAGTGTCGTAGGAATCTCACATATTGGCTGTACAGTGTGGTAGGAATCTCACATACTGGTTGTACAGTGTCGTAGGAATCTCACAAACTGACTGTACAGTGTCGTAGGAATCTCACATACTGGCTGTACAATGTAGTAAGAATCTCACATACTGGTTGTACGGTGTAGTAGGAATCTCACATACTGGCTGTACAATGTGGTAAGAATCTCACATACTGGCTGTACAGTGTCGTAGGAATCTCACACACTGGCTGTACAGTGTCGTAGAAATCTCACACACTGACTGTATGGTGTCGTAGAAATCTCACATACTCGCTGTACAGTGTCGTAGGAATCTCACATACTGGCTGTACAGTGTGGTAGGAATCTCACACACTGGCTGTACGGTGTCGTAGGAATCTCACATACTGACTGTACGGTGTCGTAGTAATCTCACATACTGGCTGTACAGTGTGGTAGGAATCTCACATACTGGCTGTACAGTGTCGTAGGAATATCACACACTGACTGTACAGTATGGTAGGAATCTCACATACTGGCTGTACAGTGTCGTAGAAATCTCACACACTGACTGTACAGTGTGGTAGGAATCTCACACAATGGTTGTACAGTGTCGTAGGAATATCACACACTGACTGTACAGTGTGGTAGGAATCTCACACACTGACTGTACAGTGTCGTAGGAATCTCACATACTGGTTGTACGGTGTAGTAGGAATCTCACACACTGACTGTACAGTGTGGTAGGAATCTCACACACTGGCTTTACAGTGTCGTAGGAATCTCACAGAAAAAAAAAAAACACGAACACACACGAGCTTTGAATATCAATTTTTCTTAACCGCAGAGAAAGTCAGAAATCACTTGCTTCTAGCATCAATTTCTCATCTTAATTCATATTTCATCACATGAAAGCAGAACATAAGACCGTACATATAAATGAAAGTTCTGTTTTAACACATGTAGGTTTTGTACACCTAAAAGTTCTGTTATAACATTTGTAGGTTTTGTACAGGTGAAAGTTCTGTTACAAGACACGTAGTTCTTGTACAGCTGAAAGTTCTGTTATAATACATGTAGGTTTTGTACAGCTGAAAGTTCTGTTATTCAGGTTATGTACAGCTGAAAGTTCTGTTATACCACATATTGGTTTTGTACAGCTGCAAGTTCTATTATAACATATGCAGGTTATGCACAGCTAAATGTTCTGTTATAACACATTCAGGTTATGTACAGCTGAAAGTTCTGTTATAACACATGCAGGTTATGTACAGCTGAAAGTTCTGTTATAACACATGCAGGTTATGTACAGCTGAAAGTTCTGTTATAACACATACAGATTATGTGCAGCTGTAAGTTCTGTTATAACACATGCAGGTACAGCTGTAAGTTCTGTTATAACACATGCAGGTATAGCTGTAAGTTCTGTTATAACACATGCAGGTACAGCTGTAAGTTCTGTTATAACACATTCAGGTATAACTGTAAGTTCTGTTATAACACATGCGGGTACAGCTGTGTCAGGCGAATTTGACTGTGATTGTTCCGATCTCCAGGTCTGCAAGGTTTCATCCGTTTCTTCTTGTGCCAGGTGCTGGAATGTACGGGTGTTTTTCAGGTTGTTATTTATGTGTATACATTATATCCCTGACAGAAGAGTTTGTTGCCAGTATCTGCTTTCTAACACCTTTCAGAGTACAGCTGTCCAGTAGATGGTGTTCTATCATTTCTTCTTTCTCGCCCGAGTCTTAAATAAGTGTACGTACAGATGTTGATGTGAAGATGCTGATGTGAAGATGTTGGTGTGAAGATGTTGATGTGAAGATGTTGATGTGAAGATGTTGATGTGACGATGTTGCTGTGAAGATGTTGCTGTGAAGATGTTGATGTGAAGATGCTGATGTGAAGATGTTGATGTGAAGATGTTGATGTGAAGATGCTGATGTTATGATCGTGACTGGCAGATGTTGCTATGAAGATGTTGGTGTTGTGATCGTGACAAGCAGATGATACTGTGAAGATGTTGTTATGATTGTGGCTAGCAGATGTTGTTATGAAGATGCTGATGTTATGATTGTGGCTAGCAGATGATGCTGTGAAGATGTTGGTGTTGTGATCGTGACAAGCAGAAGATACTGTGAAGATGTTGTTGTGATCGTGATAAGCAGATGATACTGTGAAGATGTTGTTATAATTGTGGCTAGCAGATGTTGCTGTGAAGATGTTGGTGTTGTGATCGTGGCTGTTTCCAGCAGGTTTTTTGTGTTTGTTCAAGACAGGAACTCAAGATTTTTCGTTTCATTCTGTATGTTTGTAAGTGTGTTTTTGTTTATGTATATGTCTGTATGTGTGTTTCTGTATAGCGTGTTTTTGAACGTGCGTGTGCATTTGTGTATATTTATGTGTGTGTTTATGTGTGTTTGTGTACATTATGGTTTTGAATGTGTGTGTATTTGTGTATGTTTATGTGTGCGTTTATGTGTTTGTGAATGTGTCTTTGTGTTTCTGTATGTGTGTGTGTTCGTGTATGTGAGTGTTTCTGGGTCTGTTTGCTTCTGTGTATGTGTGTCAGTTTCTGTGTGTTTATATGTACGACTGTTTATGCATATTTGTGTGGGTATTTCTGTATATGTATTTGTGTACGTGTGTGTGTGTGTGCGCGCCCTCGCCACAAAAGCAAGTCTTTGAGGATGGGGATCTGAGTAAAATTTTGCAAAATAATGCAAAAGAAATGTGCAAAATCTGCCGAATGGCGCGTGTATCGAGACAGAACAGCAAAGTCTAGAAAACAGTGATGGCTGTGACATCTTATATTTCAGTTCTGTTTTAGTGAAGTACAGGTGGTTGTGGTTGTAGCTAGTGCCAGGTCTGTGGAGTCTGGGTAGTGGAGTAGAAATCAGAAGCAGTTGAAGGTGGAATCACAATCGAAGTCAATCTTGGGTAGAATCAGTGATAGGAGAAATACATTATAACATTTGTGATGAGATTATAGTCAAGAAAAATACAATATTTGTGATGAGGTCATGGTCAACAAAACTATAACATTCTGATGAGATCTTAATCATCAAAAATATAACATTTGTGATGAAATCATAGTCAACAACATTATAACATTGTGATGAGATCATAGTCAACAAAAGTATAACATTTGTGAGTCGGACAGAATAAAATTTAGAGGAGTTAGAGTTTAGTGTACCGACTCCACAGTCCGATTGTGGAGGAGTTTTATTTGTGGAAGAAGAAGAAGAAGAAGCAGAAAGGAGAGAGGAGAATGAATGAATGAATGAATAATCTTTATTTTTCAAGGGTAAAGAATTGGGCACGCAGGCCCGTCTTACATTCTGCCCTTCATCACTCCATCTTTCATTCTTCCCACACACTTGATTTAGTACAAATATACAAATTAAATTAGGAAAAAACATATCAAAAGAGTGTAAGATTTAACTACTACATTCAAAGTAAAAGAGAAGAAGTAATTAACCTAATGAAATAGCACTCACGCACACATACACACGCAGACATATACATAAATAAAAATACATTGTAAATACAGATCTTCTAACATATGTTTTTTTTTAAACAAACATTAAAATAATTTCTAACAATATCTAACAAGTTGCTTTTCTAACTATGTCACTGAAGTACTTGATGGTTTACGAGCAATGTGTTGAGAGAGTGCAAGAGAGAGAGAGAGAGAGAAAGAGAGAGAGATAAAAAGAGAGAGAAAGACAGAGAGAGATAAAGAGAGAGAGAGAGAAAGACAGAGAGAGAAAAAGAGAGAGAAAGAGAGAGATAAAGAGAGAGAGAAAGAGAGAGATAAAGAGAGAGAGAAAGAGAGAGAGAAAGACACAGAGAGAGATATAGAGAGAGATATAGAGAGAGAGAAAGACACAGAGAGAAAGAGAGTGAGAAAGAGAGAGAGAAAGAGAGAGAGAAAGAGAGAAAGGGAGAGAGAAAGAGAGAGAGAAAGAGAGAGAAAAAGAGAGATAAAGAGAGATAAAGAGATGGATAAAGAGACAGAGAAAGACAGAGAGAGAAAGAGAGAGAGAAAGAGAGAAAGGGAGAGAAAGAGAGAGAAAGACAGAGAGAGAAAGAGAGAGAGAAAGAGAGAGATAAAGAGAGAGAGAAAGACAGAGAAAGACAGAGAGAGAAAGACAGAGAGAGAAAGAGAGAGATAAAGAGAGAGAGAAAGAGATAGAGAAAGACAGAGAGAAAGACAGAGAGAGAAAGAGAGAGAAAGACAGAGAGAAAGGGAGAGAGAAAGAGAGATAGAAAGAGAGAGAGGTGGGGGTGGGGGATTTAGAGGGGGTGATGAAGAAGGTGAATCACATCATAACAGAAATGTAGCAGGCTAGTAACAAGTAACAAACCAGGCAGAATATAACACCAGAAATGTAGCAGGCTAGTAACAAGTAACAAACCAGGCAGAATATAACACCAGAAATGTAGCAGCTCAGAGATCTTGTATGCGTCATTCATTAAATATGTCCAGTCACTGCTTTATTTGCCAACCCAACATAAACATTGTAGCCTAACAGAAACATTGTAGCATAACAGAAACATTGTAGCCTAACAGAAACATTGTAGCCTAACAGAAACATTGTAGCCTAACATAAAAATTGTAGCCTAACAGAAACATTGTAGCCTAACAGAAACATTCTAGACTAACATAAACATTCTAGCCTAACAGAAACATTGTAGCCTAACATAAACATTGTAGCCTAACAGAAACATTGTAGCCTAACAGAAACATTGTAGCCTAACAGAAACAATGTAGCCTAACATAAACATTGTAGCCTAACATAAACATTGTAGCCTAACATAAACATTGTAGCCTAACAGAAACATTGTAGCCTAACAGAAACATTGTAGACTAACAGAAACATTCTAGCCTAACATAAACATTGTAGCCTAACATAAACATTCTAGCCTAACATAAACATTGTAGCCTAACATAAACATTATAGCCTAACAGAAACATTGTAGCCTAACATAAACATTGTAGCCTAACAGAAACATTGTAGCTTAACATAAACATTCTAGCTTTCGTTTGTCAACATAATATTTTTACCATGAAATACTCAACATATAACATGGCATTTGGTGGTTGTGTGGTAGAGCTATGGTCAACATATAACATGGCATTTGATGGTTGTTTGGTAGAGCTATGGTCAACATATAACATGGCATTTGATGGTTGTTTGGTAGAGCTATGGTCAGCATATAACATGGCATTTGATTGTTGTTTGGTAGAGGTATGATCAACAGATAACATGGCATTTGATGGTTGTTTGGTAGAGCTATGGTCAACATATAACATGGCATTTGATGGTTGTTTGGTAGAGCTATGGTCAGCATATAACATGGCATTTGATTGTTGTTTGGTAGAGGTATGATCAACAGATAACATGGCATTTGATGGTTGTTTGGTAGAGCTATGGTCAACATATAACATGGCATTTGATTGTTGTTTGGTAGAGGTATGATCAACAGATAACATGGCATTTGATGGTTGTTTGGTAGAGGTATAATCACCATATAACATGGCATTTGATGGTTGTTTGGTAGAGCTATGGTCAACATATAACATGGCATTTGATGGTTGTTTGGTAGAGGTATGGTCAACATATAACATGGCATTTGATGGTTGTTTGGTAGAGCTATGGTCAACATATAACATGGCATTTGATGGTTGTTTGGTAGAGGTATGATCAACAAATGACAGGGCATTTGATGGTTGTTTGGTAGAGGTATGGTCAACAAATGACAGGGCATTTGATGGTTGTTTGGTAGAGGTATGATCAACAAATGACAGAGCATTTGATGGTTGTTTGGTAGAGGTATGGTCAACAAATGACAGGGCATTTGATGTTTGTTTGGTAGAGGTATGATCAACAGATGACAGGGCATTTGATGGTTGTTTGGTAGAGGTATGATCAACAAATGACAGGGCATTTGATGGTTGATTGGTAGAGGTATGATCAACAAATGACAGGGCATTTGATGGTTGTTTGGTAGAGGTATGGTCAACAAATGACAGGATATTTGATGGTTGTGTGGTAGAGCTATGGTCAACAAATGACAGGATATTTGATGGTTGTGTGGTAGAGGTATGGTCAACAAATGACAAGACATTTAATGATTTAGGGGCTGTCAGCACTTATTTGTGGCTTTCGTGTCTGAGCTGACGATTTTCCTAAGATTTTGCTGCCAGTTTTTACTGCTTTATAAAACTTTCTCAGGCTTCTGACAATCGCTGCACATGAACCACCACTTTTTCCTCTGTTAATCGGTGCATATGAACCACCACTTTTCCCTCTGATAATCGGTGCATATGAACCACCACTTTTTCCTCTATTAATCGGTGCATATGAACCACCACTTTTTCCTCTGATAATCGGTGCACATGAACCACCACTTTTTCCTCTGACTATTCTTCAAGCATAGCTATCCAAAGTTTGTGCTTTCACTGAGATAATGTGTTCATTTACTGAGATAATGTGTTCATTTACTGAGATAATGTGTTCATTTACTGAGATAATGTGTTCATTTACTGAGATAATGTGTTCATTTACTGAGATAATGTGTTCATTTACTGAGAAGTTGCAACAGATGTTTCCTTTGTCATCGTGCTTCTTCTGCTTCTTCTTCTTAATATTATTACTATTATTGTTATTATTATTATTATATACTGCGAGGCGCAAAATATCATGGAATTAAAACGAACAGAGAATACAGAAAAAATACTGAAAAACATGAAGCACATTTCACAGAAGTTAGAAAAGACGAGGAAGAAAAGTGACTGTTAGAAGAATGAGACGAACTTGTAAACACTTTCACTGTGGAGTAGCTGGCAATGAAACGGCTGGCAATGAAATAGCTGGCAATGAAATAGCTGGCAATGAAATAGCTGGCAATGAAATAGCTGACAATGAAATAGCTGGCAATGAAATAGCTGGCAATGAAATAGCTGGCAATGAAATAGCTGGCAATGAAATAGCTGACAATGAAATAGCTGGCAATGAAATAGCTGACAATGAAATAGCTGGCAATGAAATAGCTGACAATGAAATAGCTGGCAATGAAATAGCTGGCAATGAAATAGCTGACAATGAAATAGCTGGCAATGAAATAGCTGGCAATGAAATAGCTGACAATGAAATAGCTGGCAATGAAATAGCTGACAATGAAATAGCTGGCACATTAACCAGAGCTGGCAGTAATCAAGATCAAACAAATCACCCAGTAAACTACCAAGAAGCGAAACTATAATCTTTAACCAGCGCAGATCTGAATGGAAAAAGCAACTGAAATGCAACAATGAACCAGAACCAACACACCAACTACAAAGACATCAGCAGACCATCTTCTTCTGCCTAAGGAAAGGCCACCGCAGACTACTAAGCCAATTACATCGACTTAAAATGTCTCATACAGACGAGTGTTCACGTGGCAGTGGAGTCCAGACTCCAGAACATATCCTACAAGAGTGCCCAAACCATGCAGACCTGAGGCGTGAGACATGGCCAGAGGACACAAGCTTGGGGCAAAAGCTTTGGGGCTCCTATCAGGATCTGGAGAGGACTGCGGGCTTTGCCATGTTGACAGGGATAAGGATCTGGAGAGGACTGCGGGCTTTGTCATGTTGACGGGGATCAGGATCTGAAGTGACCAACAACCTCGAACGCAGAAGAAGAAGAAGTACTGCAGCAAAGACTTGTGGAAAAAAAAGAATTTAGTTGGATAAGAATAAAGAAAGTAGGGACCGCTGGAGAGAAAGAAGAATTTAGTTGGATAAGAAGGAATAAAGTAGGGACCGCTGGAAAAAAAGTATAGTAAAGTTATTATAGAGGATAAGTATATGATGTAGAGAGGTTAGAGAAAATATAGTAAAGTTATTATAGAGGATAAGTATATGATGTAGAGATGGTTAGAGAAAATATAGTAAATTTATTATAGAGGAGAAGTATATGATGTAGAGATGATTAGAGAAAGTATAGTAAAGTTATTATAGAGGATAAGTAAATGATGTTGAGATGGTTAAAGAACGTATAGTAAAGTTATTACAGAGGATAGGTAAGTGATGAAGAAGTGGTTAGAAAAGTATAGTAAAGTCATTATAGAGGATAAGTAAATAATGTAGAGATGGTTAGAGAAAGTATAGTAACGTTATTATAGAGGAGAAGTATATGATGAAGAGATGATTAGAGAAAATATAATAAAGTTATTATAGAGGAGAAGTATATGATGTAGACATAATCAGAGAAAGTATAATAACGTTATTATAGAGAAGTATATGATGTAGAGATGATCAGAGAAAGTTTAGTAAAGTTATATAGAGGATAAGTAAATGATGTTGAGATGGTTAAAGAACGTATAGTAAAGTTATTACAGAGGATAGGTAAGTGATGAAGAAGTGGTTAGAAAAAGTATAGTAAAGTCATTATAGAGGATAAGTAAATAATGTAGAGATGGTTAGAGAAAGTATAGTAACGTTATTATAGAGGAGAAGTATATGATGAAGAGATGATTAGAGAAAATATAATAAAGTTATTATAGAGGAGAAGTATATGATGTAGACATAATCAGAGAAAGTATAATAACGTTATTATAGAGAAGTATATGATGTAGAGATGATCAGAGAAAGTTTAGTAAAGTTATTATAGAGGAGAAGTATATGATTTAGAGATGATCAGAGAAAGTGTAGTAAAGTTATTATAGAGGAGAAGTATTGATGTAGAGATGATCAGAGAAAGTATAGTAACGTTATTATAGAGAAGTATATGGTGTAGAGATAGTTAGAGAAGCTGTGTAGAAAGCGAGAAAGTGAGCAGTTCGGTGTCAGTACAGATCATGACAGAGCAGGAATTTTAGAGGAGGAAGTTAGTAAGGCGTGCCTCGTAAACAAGCAATATCATCAAAACCATAGTCTTGCCATTATCTCTTATCTCCTAACATAGTATATCATCATCATCATCATCATCATCATCATCATCATCATCATCATCATCATCATCAGTATCCCCTGTGGTTTCAAAGAAAGCTGAAACAACACCGCAAACTCACCGCATCAGATTGTCAAGTGTTAGCTTCATGCGGGCCATCAAGTGTTAGCTTCATGCGGGCCATCAAGTGTTAGCTTCATGCGGGCCATAAAGTGTTAGCTTCATGCGGGCCATCAAGTGTTAGCTTCATGCGGGCCATCAAGTGTTAGCTTCATGCGGGCCATCAAGTGTTAGCTTCATGCGGGCCAGTGTATGAAGACAGACAATATAGGAAAACTGCATGGTTTTGTTCTAGCAAGAAAGACACAACAATTTTGCTTTTGTTCTAGCAAGAAAGACACAACAATGTGGTTTTATTCTAGCAAGAAAGACACAACAATGTGGTTTTATTCTAGCAAGAAAGACATAACAATGTGGTTTTATTCTAGCAAGAAAGACATAACAATGTGGTTTTATTCTAGCAAGAAAGACACAACAATGTGGTTTTATTCTAGCAAGAAAGACACAACAATGTGGTTTTATTCTAGCAAGAAAGACACAACAATGTGGTTTTGTTCTAGCAAGAAAGACATAACAATGTGGTTTTATTCCAGCAAGAAAGACACAACAATGTTGTTTTGTTCTAGCCAGGAAGACATAACAATGTGCTTTTGTTCTAGCCAGGAAGACACAACAGTGTGCTTTTGTTCTAGCAAGAAAGACACAGCAATGTGGTTTTGTTGTAGTGAACATGACAATGATATTTTAACCTTTATTAATATCAATAATGACGCGATCTATAGAAGTAAACAAAGATTGATACTAGTAGTTGATTGATTACACGAAAACTTTTAACAAAGATATGAACTAAATATGTGAAAAACTTGACACATATGGTAACGATATGAGAATTACTAAGGGCATATTTTGTTATCAAATATCAAGAGTTCATAGTGAACGATAACATAGAAGAATATCTAGTGGTAAGGCGAGGTGCACGGTACGGGTGTGCCTGTTACCTGATATCTTTTCTCAGTACGCTGGAAAGTTTCAGAGAATAAAAAGCTGAATAAAAATAAAATGCCGCTTAATCAATCAGCTAATAAATCTATCTCTGACGCTCTATCTCTGACACTCTATCTCTGACGCTATATCTCTGACGCTATATCTCTGACGCTCTGTCTCTGACGCTCTATCTCTGACGCTCTGTCTCTGCTGCTAACCTTTGACTAAAATGTGAATTGGGAATTTCCTGCAAAAATAACAATTTCATGTACAAGTTGTCATTTCTATCAATTGTTAAATTGTTCTCAGCGTTATAAACCGTACAAAAGTAATTTATAGATAAAGTCGGCATTAACACTTGATCAGGTCAACGGATACATGTCTCCTAGACTACGCATAGCCACACGAAGAATTTCTGTTAACAACTACACGAGGAATTTCTATTAACAATTACACGAAGAATTTCTATTAACAACTACACAAAGAATTTCTATTAATAACTACACAAAGAATTTGTATTAACAACTACACAAAGAATTTGTATTAACAACTACACAAAGAATTTATATGAACAAGAAGCTAAAGAACTGTGGTAAAGTCAAGAGAAAATTTTCTTGTCTGTAGGTCTTGAGACACAGAGGAGCTGCTAGAAAGTTCTGGATGTCTCAAATGTTGTCGCAGATATGTCTGACAAGACAAGCACATATCAGGTTCTTCAGACCGTAGACAAGCCAATGCCAGTTCTACAGACTCGCAGACAAGAAAATATCAGGTTCTACAGACTCGCAGACAAGAAAATATCAGGTTCTACAGACTCGCAGACAAGAAAATATCAGGTTCTACAGACTCGCAGACAAGAAAATATCAGGTTCTACAGAATCGCAGTCAAGAAAATATCAGGTTCTACAGACTCGCAGACAAGAAAATATCAGATTCTACAGACGAGTAGGCAAGAAAATATCAGGTTCTACAGACGAGTAAGCAAGAAAATGCCAGGTTCTATAGTCGAGTAGGCCATTAAATATCAAGTTCTGTAGACAAGTAGGCAAGAAAATATCCAGTTTTACAGATGGGTAGGCAAGAAATTATCAGGTTCTACAGACTAGTAGGCAAGAAAATATCACGTTTTAAGGACTAGTAGGCAAGAAAATATCAGGTTCTACAGACGAGTAGGCAAGAAAATATCAGGTTCTACAGATGAGTAAGCAAGAAAATATCACGTTCTAAAGACGAATAGGCAAGAAAATATCAAGTTCTACAGACGAATAAGCAAGAAAATATCAGGTTCTACAGACGAGTAGGCAAGAAAATGCCAGGTTGTATAGACGAGTAGGCAAGAAAATATCAGGTTATACAGACGAGTAGGCAAGAAAATATCAGGGTCTACAGAAGACTAGGCAAGAAAATACCAGGTTGCACAGACGAGTAAGCAAGAAAATATCAGGTTCTACAGATGAGTAGGCAAGAAAATATCAGGTACTACAGACGAGTAGGCAAGAAAATATCAGGTTCTACGGATGAGTAGGCAAGAAAATGTCAGGTTCTACAGACGAGTAGGCAAGAAAATAATCAGGTTCTACAGACGAGTAGGCAAGAAAATATCAGGTTCTACAGAAGAGTAGACAAGAAAATATCAGGTTCTACAGACGAGTAGACAAAGGTCAGATTCTACAAACCGGTACACAAGCAAATATCGGGTTCTACGGTCCCGAAGGCAAGCAAACATCAGGTTCTAAAGATCCGTAGAATAGCAAATGCCAGTTCTATAGACCCGTAGACAAGAAGAAGCCAGTTCTATAGACCCGTAGACAAGCAGATGCCATTTCTATAGACCCGTAGACAAGCAAATGCCAGTTCTGTAGACCCGTAGACAAGCAGATGCCAGTTCTATAGACCCGTAGGCAAGCAAATGCCAGTTCTACAGATCCGTAGACAAGCAGATGCCATTTCTATAGACTCGTAGACAAGCAAATGCCAGTTCTGTAGACCCGTAGACAAGCAAATGCCAGATAGACCTATAGACAAACAAATGCCAGTTCTTTAGACCCGTAGATAGTAAATACCAGATAGACCCGTAGACAAGCAAATGCCAGTTCTATAGACCCGCAGACGAGAAAACGCCAGTTCTACAGACCAGTAGACAAGCAGATGCCGGTTCTACAGACCCGTAGACAAGCAGATGCCAGTTCTACAGACCCGTAGACAAGCAAATGCTAGTTCTACAGACTCGTAGACAAGCAAATGCTAGTTCTACAGACTCGTAGACAAGCAAATGCCAGTTCTATAGGCGCGTAGATAAGTAAATGCCAGTTCTATAGACCGATTGAGAGAAAACGCCAGACATACCGTTAGACAAGCAAATGACTGTTCTATAGACCCGTAGACAAGCAAATGCCTGTTCTATGGACCCCTAGACAAGCAAATGCCAGTTCTATAGACCGGTAGACAATTAAATGCCTGTTCTATGGACCCCTAGACAAGCAAATGCCTGTTCTATAGACCGGTAGACAAGGAAATGCCTGTTCTATAGACCCGTAGACAAGCAAATGCCTGTTCTACAGACACATAGAGAAGAAATTCCTGTTCTATTGACCTGTAGACAAGCAAATGCCTGTTCTATAGACCCGTAGACAAGAAAATGCCAGTTCTATAGACCCGTAGACAAGGAAATGCCTATTCTATAGACCCGTAGACAAGGAAATGCCTGTTATATAGACCTGTAGATAAGCAAATGGCTGTCCTATAGACACGTAGAGAAGCAAATGCCAGTTCTATATACCCATAGACAAACAAATGCCTGTTCTATAGACCCGTAGACAAGCAAATGCCAGTTCAATGGACCCGTAGAGAACAAACGCCTGACAGACCCGTAGACAAGCAAATGCCAGTTCTATAGACCCGTAGACAAACAAATGCCAGTTCTATAGACCAGTAGACAATCAAATGCCAGTTCTGTAGACCCATAGTCAAGCAAATGCCAGATAGACCTGTAGACAAGCAAATGCCAGTTCTATAGAACCGTAGACAAGCAAATGCCCGATGGATCCGTAGACACGGAAATGCCAGTTCTTTAGGCCCGTAGATAAGCAAATTCCAATTCTATATATCCGTAGACAAGCAAATACCAGTTCTACAGACCCGTAGACAAGCAAATGTCAGTTCTATAGATCCGTAGACAAGCAGATGCTAGTTACGTAGACCCGTAGAAAAGCAAATTCCAGTTCTATAGACCTGTAAACAAGCAGATACCGGATAGACCCGTAGACAAGCAAATGCCTGTTCTATATACCCTCAGACGAACAAATGCCAGATAGACCCTTAGGCAAGCAAATGCCAGTTCTATAGAACCGTAGACAAGCAAATGCCCGATGGATCCGTAGACAAGGAAATGCCAGTTCTATAGATCCGTAGATAAGCAAATGCCAGTTCTTTAGGCCCGTAGATAAGCAAATCCCAATTATATATATCCGTAGACAAGCAAATGCTAGTTCTACAGACCCGTAGACAAGCAGATGCCAGTTCTGTAGATCCGTAGACAAGCAAATGCCAGTTCTATAGACCCGTAGATAAGCAAATGCCAGATAGACCCGTAGACAAGCAAATGCCAGTTCTATAGACCAGTAGACAAGCAAATGCCTGTTCTATATACCCGCAGACGAACAAATGCCAGATAGACCCTTAGGCAAGCAAATGCCAGTTCTGTAGACCCGTAGACAAGCAAATGCCAGATAGACCCGTAGAGAAGCAAATGCCGATTCTATAGACCCGCAGACAAGCAAATGCGAGATAGATCCGTAGAGAAGCAAATGCCAGTTCTAGAGACCCGTAGACAAGCAAATGCCAGATAGACCCGTAGGCAAGCAAATGCCAGTTCTATAGACCCGTAGACAAGCAAATGCCAGTCCAATAGACCCGTAGACAAGCAAATACCAGTCTTATAGATCCGCAGACAAGCAAATGCCAGTTCTATAGACCAGCAGACAAGCAAATGCCAGATAGAGTTGCAGACAAGCAAATGCTAGTTCTATAGATCCGTAGACACGCAAATACCAGATAGAGCCGTAGACAAGCAAATGCCAGTTCTATAGATCCGTAGACAAGCAAATGCCATATAGACCCGTAGACAAGCAAATGCCAGTTCTATAGACCCGTAGAGAAGTAAATGCCAGTTCTGTAGACCCGTAGACAAGCAAATGCCTGTTCTATAGAACCGTAGACAAGCAAATGCCAGTTCTATAGACCCGTAGACAAGCAAATGCCAGTTCTATGAACCCGTAGACAAGCAAATGCCAGTTCTATAGACCCGTAGAGAAGTAAATGCCTGTTCTATAGACCCGTAGAGAAGTAAATGCCTGTTCTGTAGACTCGTAGACAAGCAAATGCCAGTTCTATAGAACCGTAGACAAGCAAATGCCAGTTCTATAGACCCGTAGACAAGCAAATGCCAGTTCTATGAACCCGTAGACAAGCAAATGCCTGTTCTATAGACCCGTAGAGAAGTAAATGCCTGTTCTATAGACCCGTAGACAAGCAAATGCCAGTTCTATAGACCCGTAGACAAGCAAATGCCAGTTCTGTAGACCCGTAGACAAGCAAATGCCAGTTCTATGAACCCGTAGACAAGCAAATGCCAGTTCTATAGTCCCGTAGACAAGCAAATGCCAGTTTTATAGACCCGTAGACAAGCAAATGCCAGGTCTTTAGACCCATAGAGAAGTGCCCGTAACGTACTAGCATTTATGATGTACTTGTCAATTACTTTCCATGTCTGGCAAGGTCTGGTATTTTAAAAGAAATTCTTGAAAACTTGGACCAGGAACCGACGGAACAATTATTAGAAGAGGTCTGAAGAATCCGTACAAGGAATCATTTCTTAGAAGATCCCAGGTTCTTTGAAAAGTTCCAGAAAAAAAGTTCTTCAAAGAACAGAAGAAAACAACCGTCGCAGGAGAATAATCTTGTCTTGTAAGTCTGCGGTCTCATGTCGCAGAGGATCTTTCTGCAGAGTGACAAGCGTGGCAAGATCTTTCTGTGGAGTAGTAACAAGCCAAGATCTTTATTTGGAGTGATAAACACGCCACGATCTTTATTTGGAGTAATAACACGCCAAGATCTTTATTTGGAGTGGTAAACACGCCAAGATCTTTATGTGGAGTGATAAACACGACAAGATCTTTATGTGGAGTGATGAACACGACAAGATCTTTCTGTGGAGTGACAAACACGTCAAGATCTTTATGTGGAGTGATGAACACGACAAGATCTTTCTGTGGAGTAATAAACACACCAAGATCTTTCTGCAGAATGACAAATATACTGATAGGGAACATGTGGAATCCGTGTTTAAACATTCTGAAGGTCACATTAAATGTCACAGATTTTCATCATTATTTAATTGTTTTACTTCCTTTTTGTCCTTCCAATAAATATTTCCAGAATCTTATTTACATGGGAATGTCGGGACGATAGCCTCTTAGCGGTAGAAAGTTGAACGTAGAACAAGGCGGTTTCTATGTCGGGTAACATAATGTAGGGGACATGTCAGGTGACATAACGTAGGGGACAATTTTACATGAGAAATTACAGTCGGCACAATCTCTGATCATGACGTTCACAATAAACATGTGCTAGGAGAAATATAGCAAAAATATACAATAAACATGTGCTAGTTTAAACAGCAATAATCTGCATTAAACATGTGTTAAAAGAAACATAGGAATAATCTAAAATACATATAAGCTAGGAGAAACATTGCAATAATCTACAATAAACATGTGCTAGAAGTAATATACCAACAATCTACAATAAACATGTGCTAGAAGAAAATAGCAATAATCTATAATAAACATGTGCTAGAACAAACATACCAACAATCTACAATAAACATGTGCTAGAAGAAACATAGTAATAATCTATAATAAACATGTGCTAGAACAAACATACCAACAATCTACAATAAACATGTGCTAGAAGAAACATAGTAATAATCTATAATAAACATGTGCTAGAAGAAACATAGTAATAATCTATAATAAACATGTGCTAGAAGAAACATAGCAATAATCTATAATAAACATGTGCTAGAAGAAACATAGTAATAATCTATAATAAACATGTGCTAGAAGAAACATAGCAATAATCTATAATAAACATGTGCTAGAAGAAACATAGCAATAATCTATAATAAACATGTGCTAGAAGAAACATAGCAACAACCTGCGCCAGCCACAAAGGGCTAGGTTACTTCACAGCCTTCCCTCCCTGGACCTGAATTAGAAAACTGGAATAGGCCCTTCAAAATGACCAGATGGAAAGCACAACACCCTCACAGACTAACAAGTTAGAAACTGTGTGCGCCTTCGAACTGGTCCATGTGTGCATGAGCTTGATAGAGCAGATCTAATTTTTAAAAAAACAAAATTTTTAAAAATTTAAAAGAATAAGATAAATACATCCTAGATTTGTGCAGACAATGTGACATATTAATAGACAGGACATTCCTTAGCTCAGCAAGCCACAGAGAGGAGACAGAGTTCCTGACAAGAACCGTGGCTTTGCTGATTGGTTACCAGGTAAAGAACTTTGCTGATTGGCTGCCAGAATGAAAAAAACCTTGCTGATTGGCTACCAGAATGAAGAACCTTGGTGATTGGCTGCCAGACCAAAGAATCTTTCTAACTGGATGCCAGTCTGTCAGAAAGACAGACACTTGTAGTGATCATCAGCTTCGATTGGACAAAGTCAGACAGAAAGCAGAATCTTTTCAAAGATATTAAACACAAACAAATCCTTGAGATGGTCACAGTTTATAAACTTTCTCTCTCACTTGTCAGATTCTCTGTCCCAGCAAACCTGTCTACTTAACATAAAAATACGGGACAGAAATTCATAAAACTTCGTGAAATCAGATCAAATAATTTTCACATACTGGAACAAACTTTCAGGATACTGGAACAAACATTAGCGACACCAGAAAAGAATAAACTTTCAGCAAGAAAGAGACAAATCTCGCAACAGAACCAAAAGAGTGACCAACTAAATGACGCGCGACTTAGAGTGACTAACTTTATAACAGAGACTTAGAGTTAGCAACTAAATAACGAGAGACATAGAGTTAGCAACTATATAATAGAGACTTAGAGTTAGCAACCATATAACGAGAGAGTTAGAGTTAACAACCGTATATAGAGAGAGTTAGAGTTAACAACCATATAACGACAGACTTAGAGTTAGCAACCGTATATAGAGAGAGTTAGAGTTAACAACCATTTAACGAGAGACTTAGAGTTAGCAACCGTATATACAGAGAGTTAGAGTTAGCAACCATATAACGAGAGACTTAGAGTTAGCAACCGTATATAGAGAGAGTTAGAGTTAACAACCATATAACGAGAGACTTAGAGTTAGCAACCGTATTATAGAGAGAGTTAGAGTTAGCAGCCGTATATAGAGAGAGTTAGAGTTAACAATCATATAACGAGAGACTTAGAGTTAGCAACCGTATTATAGAGAGAGTTAGAGTTAGCAACCGTATATAGAGAGAGTTAGAGTTAACAACCATATAACGAGAGACTTAGAGTTAGCAACTATATAACGAGAGACTTAGAGTTAGCAACCGTATAACGAGAGACTTAGAGTTAGCAACTATATAGCGAGAGACTTAGAGTTAGCAACCGTATATAGAGAGAGTTAGAGTTAACAACCATATAACGAGAGACTTAGAGTTAGCAACCGTATAGAGAGAGAGTTAGAGTTAACAACCATATAACGAGAGACTTAGAGTTAGCAACCGTATATAGAGAGAGTTAGAGTTAACAACCATATAACGAGAGACTTAGAGTTAGCAACCGTATATAGAGAGAGTTAGAGTTAACAACCATATAACGAGAGACTTAGAGTTAGCAACTATATAACGAGAGATTTAAGGTGGACTCCTCCCTTCCCATCAAAATCAGGCCACACCCAGGAAGTCTCAGATGAAACCTGTTGAAAAAAAAACAGCAGAGATAAGACGAGATCATAATATTAGCTGGTCCAGGACAGATAGTGGTGTCTATCTATCTATCTATCTATCTATCTATCTATCTATCTATCTATCTATCTATCTATCTATCTATCTATCTATCTATCTATCTATCTATCTACTGTCTGTCTGTCTGTCTGTCTGTCGTACGTATATGTGTCTGTTTACTTACCTGTCTGTCTGCTTTTTTCCTCTTATCTCTCATTTTTCTGTATGTGTAAGTCCTTCCGCCTGCCTGTCTGTATACATGCCTAGATATCTGTCTATCCAGTCAGCCTTTCTTCCAGTCTGTCCAATTGTCCGTTTTTCTTTCAGCCTGCATGTCTTTCAGTCTATCTAGATAAACGTTTGTCTTTTGAATATACGTTTTATGTCGTCAGAAGTTCTTAGATCTCTGATGTGCAGAGTGTTCCAGAGCCTCATAGCTTCTGCATCTTTCTCATCTCAACTTTCCCTCGCCCTATCTATCCTCTCACCCTCTCTCTCTCCTCACCCTCTCTCTCTCCTCTCTCACCTCTCCCTTCCTGGAGTAGAAGATAAGTTGTCTTGGTTAAACTTGTTGAGTGTAAACATTAGTGGGAAGGGAAGCAACTCATACAACCAACGCCAGAGATATCTCAACTGCAGCCTAGTTACAGACGCACGTGTACGGTTCAACCTTTGACCTTCGCGTGGAGCAAATCTTTGGCCAGATCTTACATAAAGACGGAAGAAGGAAATGTTTCAAAAAGGAAGAAAATTTCTTTCCCCAGTAATAAAAAAGTAAAGGCGTTACCTTCCTGAATATTTTGAACAAATAACAAATTATTCTCAACTTCACAGTTCTCACTGACTCTAAAAGGTTAGGCCCACAACCGGAACATGTGGAGTCACCGGAAGATGTTAGCGGGATAGAGCGAGTATGGCTGCCCTCAGTGGAGTTCTCTTTAGCTCATCAGGTAGCCAGCGAGACAGAAGACAACCTCAGCACAAGCCACAGAGATAAACTATAAACTTATCTTTACAACCACAAATGTAAATAAACTGAGACGGTGTTGTCCTTCCACAACATCAGACACTTTGTCAGGGTGCCAACACATACATACCAGTTGGGGGGGGACAGAAAACACAAGCCAGTAAAGCAACACATAAAACACAAGCCAATCAAGCAACACATAAAACACAAGCCAATCAAGCAACACATAAAACACAAGCCGGTAAAGCAACACATAAAACACAAGCCAGTAAATGCAACACATAAAACACAAGCCAATCAAGCAACACATAAAACACAAGCCAGTAAAGCAACACATAAAACAAGCCAATCAAGCAACACATAAAACATAAGCCAATCAAGCAACACATAAAACACAAGCTAATTAAGCAACACATAAAACACAAGCCATAAACATATAAAACATAAGCCAGTAAAACAACATATAAAACACAAGCCAGTAAAACAACACATAAAACACAAGCCAGTAAAGTAACACATAAAACACAAGCCAGTAAAACAACACAAAAACACAAGCCAATCAAGCAACACATAAAACACAAGCCAATCAAGCAACACATAAAACACAAGCCAATCAAGCAACACATAAAACACAAGCCAATCAAGCAACACATAAAACACAAGCCATAAACATATAAAACATAAGCCAGTAAAGCAACACATAAAACACAACCCAGTAAAGCAACACATAAAACACAAACCAATCAAGCAACACATAAAACACAAGCCAGTAAAGCAACACATAAAACACAAGCCAGTAAAGCAACACATAAAACACAAGCCAGTAAAGCAACACATAAAACACAAGCCAGTAAAGCAACACATAAAACACAAGCCAGTAAAGCAACACATAAAACACAAGCCAGTAAAGCAACACATAAAACACAATCCAGTAAAGCAACACATAAAACACAAGCCAGTAAAGCAACACATAAAACACAAGCCAATAAATACATAAAACACAAGCCATAAATACATAAAACACAAGCCATAAATACATAAAACAGAAGCCATAAATACATAAAACACAAGCCATAAATACATAAATACAAGCCATAAATACATAAAACACAAGCCATAAATACATAAACACAAGCCATAAATACATAAAACACAAGCCATAAATACATAAAACACAAGCCATAAATACACAAACACAAGCCATAAATACATAAAACACAAGCCATAAATACATAAAACACAAGCCATAAATACCTAAAACACAAACCATAAATACATAAAACACAAGCCAGTAAAAGAACACATAAAACATAAGCCAGTAAAGGAACATAGAAAATACTTATATGTCTAATGTGAACATAGAAAACACTTATACATATATCTCATATGAACACGGGAAACACTTATATATCTTATGTGAACATAGAAAACACTTATATATCTCATATGAACACAGAAAACACTTATATATCTTATGTGAACATAGAAAACACTTATATATCTTATGTCAATATATAAAACACTTAAATAACTCATGTGAAGACAGAAAACACGTATATAAATATATACATATATATCATGAGAACACAGAAACACTTATACAGGGTCCGGCATAAAGCATGGCTGGATGCTAAAAATGGAAAATAAATAAGCGCTATACATGTTTTTGGTAAAAAAAAAAAAAACGCCAAATGAAACTCAGAAAAGTGGGTATTTTTTATTATTACTGACAATCATATTTAGATTTTGATAATTATGCCGGTTAGATGACCGCCATTACATTTGATACATTCAGCCAGGCGTATGGAAAATTCCTGCATAACACCATTTAACATGTTCAAAGGGATATTTTGAATGCGGTATCGGATTCGATCTTTTAGGTCTGCAATTGATTGTGGTCGACCAGCATACACCGTGTTCTTAAGATACCCCCACAAAAAGAAGTCTGCGGCCGATAAATCCGGTGACCTTGCCGGCCAATGAATATCCCCAAATCTGAAAATAAGACGATTGGGAAATGCTTGTCTCAGCATGGCCATGGACTGACGGGCCGTGTGGGCAGTTGCTCCATCTTGTTGAAACCATATTAGTCTCTTATTTCTATTGGCCAAGTCTAGAATGAAGTATTCAGTTAGCATCTGCACATAATGATCACTATTAACAGTAAGAAAATGCCAGGTGCCAAAACGTTCCTAACAGCTGATCGCTGAGGACTATCACCAATACGTTGTGGACTTCTTGAATTCGTTCAGGCGTCTGTAGAGTTCTTGAACGACCAGTAGACTTGTTATTAAGGCAATTAGCGGTTTCCTTAAATTTATTGACTCATCTCAAAATTATTTTGTCCTCCGGTCAGGAACATTATCACGGGGATGCAAATAAAAATGGCGACGAAACTTTCGTTGTACAGTAATGGACAATTCTCCACTTTTAAAATAAGTTTCAACGGTGAATGCGCGATGTTGTGTTTGCCAAGAAGCCATTGTTAAAAGCGACCGTTTGTCTGCTTCATCTCTGACCTCATGTTTTTTTTTTCCACACGTATTCAGTTTCTGCGCACTACGTCAGTTAAATCCAGCCATGCTTTATGCCGGACTCTGAACAGAGAAAACACTTATATGTCTCATGCGAGCAGAAAAAAAAACACTTATATGTCTCATGCGAGCAGAAAAAAAAACACTTTAATGTCTTAGAGAAAAGCAAAGTAAACTTTGTTTAAAAGATTAGAATTGAAGCAGTCAGAAATCCTCAGCAAAATAAGAAAATGATGATTGATTGTGCTGGTCTCACTTTCTGCGGTCTCTAAGTGATCTTAAATTATATCAGGCGGAAACTGAGACGCCACTGTGCCTTATCGATTTCTGTACAGCCCAGAGCGTGACAGACTGTACCAGAACAATTTCTGTACAACCCAGAGTGTGACAGACTCTACCAGAACAATTTCTGTACAACCCAGAGTGTGACAGACTGTACCAGAACAATTTCTGTACAACCCACAGTGTGACAGACTGTACCAGAACAATTTCTGTACAACCCACAGTGTTACAGACTGTACCAGAACAATTTCTGTACAACCCACAGTGTGACAGACTGTACCAGAACAATTTCTGTACAACCCAGAGTGTGACAGACTGTACCAGAACAATTTCTGTACAACCAAGAGTGTGACAGACTGTACCAGAACAATTTCTGTACAACCCAGAGTGTGACAGACTGTACCAGAACAATTTCTGTACAACCCACAGTGTGACAGACTGTACCAGAACAATTTCTGTACAACCCAGAGTGTGACAGACTGTACCAGAACAATTTCTGTACAACCCACAGTGTGACAGACTACCAGAACAATTTCTGTACAACCCACAGTGTGACAGATCTCTTCCCATGATCAAAGTTTTGTCTGTATTGATTATACTCAACCTGATCAGCTGATTTACTTCAATGCCTTTATTTCTCTCTCTCTCTCTCTCTCTCTGTGTCTCTCTCTGTCTTTCTGTCTGTCTGTCTGTCTGTCTGTCTCTGTCTCTCACTCCCCCACCCCTCCACGCCTACCCGAAGACAACAATAATTTCCATATTTTTCCTTTCCTTTACTTCCGTGACTGGGTGAGACTTAGTGTGCTTGGCTTGGAGTATTAAGTTAGAGGCCGCCACACACTTAACTGTGGTCTGCTCGCCCAAACGATACCTGCCTCCAGTAAATTGAACTGATCAATGGCACAAACCGTTTCTTTTAAGAACGACGGCGGAAATGATATCTGAGATCCGAATGGTCCACAGACGTCACGTGAATAATATGGATGAAGTATTTGGATTTCTAATCTATTTCTCTGATGCCATATTCTCTCCACATCCTCTGGTCTCTACTTTCCTGCCCCTCCCTCCCTCTCATGCTATACTCTCTCCACATCCTCTGGTCTCTACTTTCCTGCCCCTCCCTCCCTCTCATGCTATACTCTCTCTACATCCTCTGGTCTCCACTTTCCTTCCCCTCCGTCCCGTGGCCTATTCAGGCCTTTCATGGGACATCACTTGAAGGTCGAAACAAAATTCTGCGGGGTTATCTGTTCCTGGACATTATGGAGACGTCGCTGTGTCGAAATCAAGGAGTGGTTATAACGGATATTCAGATAAACTTGACCATGTTCATCAGAGAAAGGTGACTCAGTCTCCATGACGACATTTAAGGCCTCTATTATAATGTCACAAACAATTTTAAGAAATGACAAATCTCGCGACTTCTTTCCAGGTATTTGGTGAATGCACGGTAGACCAGCAAGCTAAACTAAGCCTCCGTCAAGAACCGGCGACCAATATCTTAGTATCTGACTGGTTTTCTATCAAGAACCCGCGACCAATATCTTAGTATCTGGCTGGTTTTCTATCAAGAACTCGCGACCAATATCTTAGTATCTGACTGGTTTTCTACCAAGAACAAGCGACCAACATTTCAGTATCTGACTGGTTTTCTATCAAGAACAAGCGACCAATATGTCAGTATCTGACTGGCTTTCTATCAAGAACCCGGAACCAATATCTTAGTATCTGGGTGGTTTCTATCAAGAACCCGCAACCAATATCTCAGTATCTGACTGGCTTTCTATCAAGAACCCGCAACCAATATCTTAGTATCTGGCTGGTTTTCTATCAAGAACCCGCAACCAATATCTTAGTATCTGGGTGGTTTCTATCAAGAACCCGTGACCAATATCTTAGTATCTGGCTGGTTTTCTATCAAGAACCCGCAACCAATATCTTAGTATCTGGGTGGTTTCTATCAAGAACCCGCGACCAATATCTTAGTATCTGGCTGGTTTTCTATCAAGAACCCGCGACCAATATCTTAGTATCTGGCTGGTTTTCAATCAAGAACCCACAACCAATATCTCAATATCTGGCTGGTTTTCTATCAAGAACTCGCGACCAATATCTCAGTATCTGGCTGGTTTTCTACCAGGAACCCGCGACCAATATCTCAGTATCTGACTGGTTTTCTATCAAGAACCCGGAACCAATATCTCAATATCTGGCTGGTTTTCTATCAAGAACCCGCGACCAATATCTCAGTATCTGGCTGGTTTTCTATCAGGAACCCGCGACCAATATCTCAGTATCTGGCTGGTTTTCTATCAGGAACCCGCGACCAATATCTCAGTATCTGGCTGGTTTTCTATCAGGAACCCGCGACCAATATCTCAGTATCTGGCTGGTTTTCTATCAAGAACCCGCGACCAATATCTCAGTATCTGGCTGGTTTTCTATCAAGAACCCGCGACCAATATCTCAGTATCTGGCTGGTTTTCTATCAAGAACCCGCGACCAATCTCAGTATCTGGCTGGTTTTCTATCAGGAACCCGCGACCAATATCTCAGTATCTGGCTGGTTTTCTATCAGGAACCCGCGACCAATATCTCAGTATCTGACTGGTTCTCTATCAAGAACCCGCAACCAACATCTCAGTATCCGGCTGGTTTACTACCAAGAACCCGCGACCAATATCTCAGTATCTGACTGGTTCTCTATCAAGAACCCGCAACCAATATCTCAGTATCTGACTGGTTTTCTATCAAGAACCCGCAAGCAATATCTTTGTATCTGGCTGGTTTTCTATCAAGAACTCGCGACCAATATCTTAGTATCTCCCTGGTTTTCTGGCAAGAACCCGCAACCAATATCTCAGTATCTGGCTGGTTTTCTATCAAGAACCCGGAATCAATATCTCAGTATCTGGCTTGCTTTCTACCAAGAACCCGCGACCAATATCTCAATATCTGGCTGGTTTTCTATCAAGAACTCGCGACCAATATCTCAGAATCTGACTGGTTTTCTATCAAGAACCCGCAACTAATATCTCAGTATCTGACTGGTTTTCTATGAAGAACACTCAACCAACATCTCAGTATCTGGCTGGTTTACTACCAAGAACCCGCGACCAATATCTCAGTATCTGGCTGGTTTTCTATCAAGAACCCGCAACTGGTTTTCTCACCACCCAGTTCCTCTTTGACAACAACGTCCAGACCATTCCGTGGCCATCCGTGTCATCAGACATGAACCTAAAAGAACACTTATGGGATGAACTTAACAGACAAGTCCACCAGCGAGACATGGCTCCAACCAATCTCCGACAGTTGTCTCTTGCTCTACGGGAGAGTGGACAGCCATCCCACAACAACAGATCTATTCCCAGCAACATGCAGAAATCATCTACAACATTTGAATCTTTATTCGACCCCTGTTTATTCCCAGCAACATTTAGAGATCATCTACAACATTTGAATCACTGAAAATGCTGCAGACATTAACGCAAATAACAAATCTCTCTCTCTCTCTCTCTATATATATATATATATATATATATATATATATCTTTCTCTCTCTCCATATATATATATATTTCTCTCTCTCTCTCCATATATATATTTTTTTTCTCTCTCTCCATATATATATGTATATCTTTCTCTCTCTCTCTCCATATATATATATCTTTCTCTCTCTCTCTCCATATATATATCTTTCTCTCTCTCCCCATATATATATATGTATATCTTTCTCTCTCTCTCTCCATATATATCTCTCTCTCCATATATATCTCTCTCTCCATATATATATATATATATCTTTCTCTCTCTCTCCATATATATATATATATATATATATCTTTCTCTCTCTCCATATATATATATGTATATCTTTATCTCTCTCTCTCCATATATATATATATATATATATCTTTCTCTCTCTCCACATATATATATATATATATATCTTTCTCTCTCTCTCCATATATATATATATATCTTTCTCTCTATCTCTCTCCATAAATATATATATATATATATATATATATCTCAGACACATAGTGACACAGACACACACAGACACAGACACACACTGACACAGACACACACTGACACAGAGACACACAATGACACAGAGACACACTGACACAGAGACACACACTGACACAGAAACACAATGACACAGAGACACACAATGACTGACACAGAGACACACACTGACACAGAGACACAATGACACAAAGACACACAATGACACAGAGACACACAATGACACAGAGACGCAATGACACAGAGACACACACTGACACAGAGACACGCTGACACAGAGACACAATGACACAGAGACACACAATGACATAGAGACACAATGACACAGAGACACACTGACATAAAGACACACAATGACACAGAGACACACACTGACACAGAGACACACAATGACACAGAGACACACTGACACAGAGACACACTGACACAGACACACATTGACACAGAGACACACACTGACACAGAGACACACACTGACACAGAGACACACACGGACACAGAGACACACAATGACACAGAGACACACAGTGACACAGAGACACACTGACGCAGAGACACACACTGACGCAGAGACACACAATGACACAGAGACACACAATGACACAGAGACACACTGACGCAGAGACACACTGACGCAGAGACACACTGGTGTGAAGGTTTAACTCGGTGATAGTAAATTAAGTCTAAAAGTAAGGTTTGTTTTTGCGGTGGTTGGGGTGAGGTTTGTCTCTGTCATGTTGGAGTAAGATTTGTATGTGTGATGAGTGAAGATGGCGATGTATTTGTGTTTATTTGAAGGGGAAGACTGTATCCTTAACAGTTATAGAGGGGAGGTTGTAACCTGTACCGAGATGGGTTGGGGGTGGGCGGGGCGGGGCGGGGGAGGGGGTTGTTTATTGGATGGTTGGGAAATGTAATTTATTTACATCTGAGATATTTGGGGGTTGTCTCTGTGATAATTCGGGGTGGGGTTATATCTGTAGTAACTGGAGCGGTGCTGTACGAGAGGTTGAGAGATATTAAGAATAAACTTGGAGATATTTTCAATGAAAAAAGGAGGGGGTGGGGTAGGACTGGTTTGAATGTGAGCACAAGAAAGAACTAAATGTGAGCACAAGAAAGAACCAAATGTGAGCACAAGAAAGAACTAAATGTGAGCACAAGAAAGAACTAAATGTGAGCACAAGAAAGAACTAAATGTGAGCACAAGAAAGAAATGAGCACACGATAGAACTAAATGTGAGGACAAAAAAGAACTAAATGTCAGCACAATAAAGAACTAAATATGAGCACAAGAAAGAACACAGCACAAGAAAGAACTAAATGTGAGTACACAAAAGAACTGAGTACAAGAAAGAACAAAATTGTAGCACAAGAAAGAACTAAATTTGAGCACAAGAAAGAACTGAGCAAAACAAAAAGAACTGAATGTGAGCACAAGAAAGAACTAAATTTGAGCACAAAAAAGAATTAAATGTGAGCGCAAGAAAGAACTAAATGTGAGAATAAGTAATAAGTGAGCACAAGAAAGAACTAAGCGTGAGCACAAGAATGAATTGAACACAAAAAAGAACTACGTGTGAGCACAAGAAAGAACTAAGTGTGGGGACAAGAAAGAACTAAGTACAAGAAAGAACTGAGTACAAGAAAGTACTAAGTGAGAGTACAAGAAATGACTAAGTGTGAGCACAAGAAACAACTAAGTTTGGGCACAAGAAAAAACTAAGTGTGAGCACAAGAATGAATTGAACACAAAAAAGAGCTAGGTGTGAGCACAAGAAAGAACTAAGTGTGGGGACAAGACAGAACTAAGTACAAGAAAGAACTGAGTACAAGAAAGTACTAAGTGAGAGTACAAGAAATGACTAAGTGTGAGCACAAGAAACAACTAAGTTTGGGCACAAGAAAGAACTAAGTATTAGCACAAGAAAGAACTAAGTGTGAGCACGAGCAAGAACTAAGTGTGGGCACAAGAAAGAACTAAGTACAGGAAAGAACTAATTACAAGAAAGAACTAAGTGTGAGCACAAGAAAGAACTAAGTGTGAGCACAAGAAAGAACTGAGTACAAGAAAGAGCTAAGTACAAGAAAGAGCTAAGTACATGAAAGAAGTACAAGAAAGAAATAAATGTTGATAAAAGTTGGGATGGGGTGATGGAAGAGACGTTCATAGACTTGCATAGACCACAATTAATCCTTGGCCTCACTTCTAAGGTCAGCGCTAGAAGATGGTCATGTTGCAGTGACACTGACTAAGCCAGCATCTGGGACGGAAGTACTAAAGATAAGATGCCCGAGTGCGCATGTCTGTTTCGTGTTATTGGTTACAGCTCCAAGTTCATCGTGTACTTCCACCTTTTGTTCGTCTTTTGTGTCTTGTCTTTTTCTGGTGGTCAAAGTTTTGTCACAAATTCGTCGAAGTAAGAGATCTGTATGAGGGAATTAGCTCAGCTGATGGGAAGAGTTTAGTTATCTGTGTAGGGCACTGAGCTCAGCTGATTGGAAGAGTTTATTTATCTGTGTAGGGCACTGAGCTCAGCTGATTGGAAGAGTTTAGTTATCTGTGTAGGGCACCCAGGTCAGCTGATTGGAAGAGTTTATTTATCTGTGTAGGGCACTGAGCTCAGGTGATGAGAAGAGTTTAGTTATCTGTGTAGGGCACTGAGCTCAGCTGATTGGAAGAGTTTAGTTATCTGTGTAGGGCACTGAGCTCAGCTGATGGGAAGAGTTTAGTTATCTGTGTAGAGTACTGAGCTCAGCTGATTGGAAGAGTTTAGTTATCTGTGTAGGGCACTCAGCTCAGCTGATTGGAAGAGTTTATTTATCTGTGTAGGGCACTGAGCTCAGCTGATGGGAAGAGTTTAGTTATCTGTGTAGGGCTCTGAGCTCAGCTGATGAGAAGAGTTTAGTTATCTGTGTATGGCACTGAGCTCAGCTGATTGGAAGAGTTTAGTTATCTGTGTAGGGCACTGAGCTCAGCTGATTGGAAGAGTTTAGTTATCTGTGTAGGGCACTGAGCTCAGCTGATTGGAAGAGTTTATTTATCTGTGTAGGGCACTGAGCTCAGCTGATTGGAAGAGTTTAGTTATCTGTGTAGGGCACTGAGCTCAGCTGATGAGAAGAGTTTAGTTATCTGTGTAGGGCACTGAACTCAGCTGATGGGAAGAGTTTAGTTATCTGTGTAGGGCACTGAGCTCAGCTGATGGGAAGAGTTTAGTTATCTGTGTAGGGCACTGAGCTCAGCTGATGAGAAGAGTTTAGTTATCTGTGTAGGGCACTGAGCTCAGGTGATGAGAAGAGTTTATTTATCTGTGTAGAGCAATGAGCTCAGCTGATGAGAAGAGTTTAGTTATCTGTGTAGGGCACTGAGCTCAGCTGATGGGAAGAGTTTAGTTATCTGTGTAGAGTACTGAGCTCAGCTGATGAGAAGAGTTTAGTTATCTGTGTATGGCACTGAGCTCAGCTGATGAGAAGAGTTTATTTATCTGTGTAGAGCACTGAGCTCAGCTGATGAGAAGAGTTTAGTTATCTGTGTAGGGCACTGAGCTCAGCTGATGGGAAGAGTTTATTTATCTGTGTAGGGCACTGAGCTCAGCTGATGAGAAGAGTTTATTTATCTGTGTAGAGCACTGAGCTCAGCTGATGGGAAGAGTTTAGTTATCTGTGTAGGGCACTGAGCTCATCTGATGGGAAAGAGTTTAGTTATCTGTGTAGGGCACTGAGCTCAGCTGATGGGAAGAGGTTAGTCCATGAGCTAAAACAGATCTGTGAAAAGTAAATGCTAGATTTATTCTTGATGTTCTTTTTGTTTTATTCTTGGTGATCTCGTTGTCCCAGCTGTTCTGTTCTTATTTTTATTGTCTTAGTTGTTCTATTCTTCTTGTTTTTGTTGTCCTAGTTGTTCTATTGTTTTTAATGTTATTTTTGTTCATTTCTTCTTTTTCTTGTACGTATCATTTTATTGTTATTATTTTTAATGTCCTAGTTGTTTTATTCTTCTTGTTTTTATTGTCCTATTTGTTCAGTTATTCGTGTTTTTATTGTCCTAGTTGTTCTATTCTTCTAGTTATTATTGGTATTTTGAATTTTGTTCTTATCTTTTTGTACTTAATCTGTTTTTCTTATTTTTATTGATCTAGTTATTCTATTCTTCTCGTTCTTAATGTCATATTTGTTCTGTTATGTGTGTTTTTATTGTTATTTTTGTTCTGTTCTTATTTTTAGTGTACTTATTATTATTTTCTTCTTATTTTATTGTTTTGTTGTTCTATTCTTCGTGTTTTTATTCTACTAGTTCTTCTGTTCGTCCTGTTTTTATTGCCCTTGTTGTTCTATTCTTCTTCTTTTTATTGTTACTTTTGTTCTATTGTTCTTTTTCTTGTACTTATTATTCTGTTTTACTTACTTTTTAAATCCTAGTTGTTCTGCTCTTCTTGTTTTCATTGTCCTACTTGTTTTATTCTTCTGATTTTTATTCTCGTATTTATTCTTTTCTTCCTATTTTTATTGTCCTAATTGTTCTTCTTATTTTTACTCTTCTAGTTTTTTCATTCTTCTTATTTTTTATCGTCCTAGTTATTCTATTATTCATATTTTTATTCTTGTAGTTATTCTATTCTTCTTTTTTTATCATTCTAGTTGTTCTATTCTTCTCTTATTATTTGTCCTAGTTGTTATATTCTTCTTATTTTTATTGTTCCAGTTGTTATATTCTTCTTTTTATCGTCCTAGTTGTTATATTCTTCTTTTTATCGTCCTAGTTGTTATATTCTTCTTTTTATCGTCCTAGTTGTTATATTCTTCTTATTTTTATTGTTCCAGTTGTTATATTCTTCTTTTTATCGTCCTAGTTGTTATATTCTTCTTTTTATCGTCCTAGTTGTTATATTCTTATCTGTTTTTTTTTGTCCTGGTTGTTCTGTTCTTCATATTTTTATTGTCCTAGTTGTTCTATTATTCTCGTTTTTATTGTCGTATTTGTTCTGCTCTGCAAGTTTTTATTGTCCTAGTTCTTTTATTCTTGTCATTTTTATTCTTATTTTTGTTCTTCTTCTTTTTCTTGTACTTATCATATTATTCTTATTATTTTTAATGTCCTAGTTGTTTTATTCTTCTTGTTTTTATTGTCCTATTTGTTCAGTTCTTTGTGTTTTTATTGTCCTAGTTCTTCTAGTCTTCTAGTTATTATTGGTATTTTGAATTTTGTTCTTATTTTTTTGTACTTAATCTATTTTTCTTATTTTTATTGATCTAGTTATTCTATTCTTATCGTTCTTAATGTCATATTTGTTCTGTTATGTGTGTTTTTATTGTTATTTTTGTTCTGTTCTTATTTTTATTGTACATAGTATTATTTTCTTCTTATTTTATTGTTTTGTTGTTCTATTCTTCGTGTTTTTATTCTACTAGTTCTTCTGTTCGTCCTGTTTTTATTGCCCTTGTTGTTCTATTCTTCTTCTTTTTATTGTTACTTTTGTTCTATTGTTCTTTTTCTTGTACTTATTATTCTGTTTTACTTACTTTTTAAATCCTAGTTGTTCTGCTCTTCTTGTTTTCATTGTCTTACTTGTTCTATTCTTCTGATTTTTATTCTCGTATTTATTCTTTTCTTCTTATTTTTATTGTCCTAGTTGTTCTTCTTATTTTTACTCTTCTAGTTTTTTCATTCTTCTTATTTTTTATCGTCCTAGTTATTCTATTATTCATATTTTTATTCTTGTAGTTACTCTATTCTTCTTCTTTTTATCATTCTAGTTGTTCTATTCTTCCTTTATTATTTGTCTTAGTTGTTATATTCTTCTTATTTTTATTGTTCCAGTTGTTATATTCTTCTTTTTATCGTCCTAGTTGTTATATTCTTATCTGTTTTTTTTGTCCTGGTTGTTCTGTTCTTCATATTTTTATTGTCCTAGTTGTTCTATTATTCTCGTTTTTATTGTCGTATTTGTTCTGCTCTGCAAGTTTTTATTGTCCTAGTTCTTTTATTCTTGTCATTTTTATTCTTATTTTTTTTTCTTCTTTTTATTCTACATATTGTTCTATTCTTCTTATTTTTATTGTCCTAGTTGTTCTGTTCTTTTTGTTTATATTGTCATATTTGTTCTGTTCTTAGTGCTTTTATTGTCCTAGTTGTTCTATTCTTCTTATTTTTATTGATACTTTTGTTCTGTTACTCTCTTTATTGTACTTATTATTCTTTTCTTCTAATTTTGTTTGTCCCAGTTTTTCTATTCTTATTGTTTGTATTGTCATATTTGTTCTTTTCGTCGTGTTTTTAATTGTACTAGTTCTTTTCTTCTTGTTTTTATTATTCTTTTTGTTCTGTTATTCTTTTTATTGTACTTATTATTCTAATCTTCTTATTTTTATTAACCTAGATGTTCCGTCCTTTTTTTCATTGTCCTGGTTGTTCTGTTCTTCATATTTTTATTGTCCTAGTTGTTCTATTATTCTCGTTTTTATTGTCGTATTTGTTCTGCTCTGCAAGTTTTTATTGTCCTAGTTCTTTTATTCTTGTCATTTTTATTCTTATTTTTTGTTCTTCTTTTTATTCTACGTATTGTTCTATTCTTCTTATTTTTATTGTCCTAGTTGTTCTGTTCTTTTTGTTTATATTGTCATATTTGTTCTGTTCTTAGTGCTTTTATTGTCCTAGTTGTTCTATTCTTCTTATTTTTATTGATACTTTTGTTCTGTTACTCTCTTTATTGTACTTATTATTCTTTTCTTCTAATTTTTTTTGTCCCAGTTTTTCTATTCTTATTGTTTGTATTGTCATATTTGTTCTTGTCGTCGTGTTTTTAATTGTAATAGTTCTTTTCTTATTGTTTTTATTATTCTTTTTGTTCTGTTATTCTTTTTATTGTACTTATTATTCTAATCTTCTTATTTTTATTAACCTAGATGTTCCGTCCTTTTTTTCATTGTCCTACTTCTTCTATTCTCCTTATTTTTATTGTCCGATTTGTTCTATTCTTCTTATATTTTTGTCCTAGTTGTTGTGTTCTTATTTTTATTGTCCCAGTTGTTATGTTCTTCTTGTTTTTATTGTCCTAGTTGTTCTATTCTTCTTATTTTTATTGTCCTAGTTCTGTTTTTTTATTGTCCTAGTTGTTCTTTTCTTATTACTTTTAGTGTCTTAGTTGTTAGGATAAACAAAGACTGCACATCAGAGAATGAGAAACATATTAACCAACACATCCTTATCAATGAATGTTAGAAAACGAGTCCTAAAATGCTATATTGAACCTATCTTGTTATATGGAAGTGAATCATGGACAATAGGCAAGTCTGCACAAAAATCATTGGAAGCAGCAGAAATGTGGTTTATTAGAAGAATGTTGCGAATCCCCTGGACAGCAAAAATAACTAATGAAGAATGTATGAGAAGAGCTGGAGAGACCAAAAATATTGTCAAAAAATAAGAGAGAGACAATGTACTTTCATAGGACATGCAATGAGAAGAGGGGTCATTGAAAATATTATAACAACAGGAAAAATAGAAGGAAGAAGATCAAGAGGAAGACCAAGAGAAATGATACTGGACAGTCTGACGGGATGGTGTGAGAGGAGATCACCAACTGAGGTGATGGCCTGCATGAAGGATCGCGTACTCTGGAGAAGCATAATAACCAACGCCAGTCGGCACGGCACCTGATGATGATGATGATGATGGTGATGATGATGATGATGATGATGGTGATGATGATGGTGATGATGATGATGATGGTGATGATGATGATGATGATGGTGATGATGATGATGATGATGATGATGATGATGGTGATGGTGATGATGATGATGATGGTGATGGTGATGATGATGATGATGATGATGATGATGATGATGATGATGATGATGATGATGATGATGATGGTGATGATGATGGTGGTGGTGATGATGATGTGTTGTTCTGTTCTTGTTTTTATTGCCGCTGTTTTTTCTGCTCTTCTTGCTCACAATATTGTGTACTTTATGTGACCCTTACCCAGTGACAGTAGTGGTGAGGTTGTTAGTAATAATGACCCCCCCCCCCTCAACCAAACGACTGTGGCATTTTGGACCGCACCCACTAAGATACGAGTAAGTCGATGTCCTCTGGCGAGCTCTAATATTAGAAGTCTGTCTAAGCTCCACCTTGATGATAATCTACAGTTGTTACACATGATGACGAAGCGAAACTCACATTTTACTATGGTTGACACATCATAACAAATATCTCCATACTTAATAGTGAAGAAGACTGGCTAGCAAAGAGGATTAAACATAGACAATTTAAATTACAGGATCATAGCGAAGGTAAGAGCAAATATTGTAAAAAAAAATCTAAATGTATAGATAGCGAAAATATAAATGTATCACCTTAAACTGCTTCCTTTGCATTTCGTGTAGAGTTCACAGAACGTCACAATCATATGTCATGTGACCACGCGAAGAGCACACACACACAATGCCAGATGCTGAAGTTTCGTTTCGTCAACGTGCTGTTATTGAGTTCCTCGTGAAAGAGGAAATCCTGGCTGCTGAAATTCACCAAAGACTTCAACTTGCTTATTGTGATGTGTGTATGGGTGCTAGCAGTGTTAGGAGGTGGGTGAAACATTTCAAAAATGGAAATACGAGCATCCAAGATATGCCTTGCAGCGGTCGCCCTCGAACTGCCTCCACTGAGCGCAACGTGGAAAGGGTTAACGACATCATTAAAGAAGACAGACGTGTCACAGTATCTGAAATCGCTGTAAATCTTGGAATATTACACAATGCAGTACAGGAAGTGATTGAAACCCTAGGCTATAGAAAAGTTTGTGCCCACTGGGTCCCACAGGAGAGAACGCCCAGAAAGCAGTGCGTCTGTGCCGTCGGACAGCTGGAACGGAATTCTATTGGGAGGGTATTTTCAAACTTGCAGAGTGATGGGAAAAATGTGTGCAGACAAAAAGAGATTATGCTGAAAAGTGAAGAAAATGATACAGTTACGGTGATACATTTAGATGTTTCTATTCATAAATTCTGATTTTTAAAAACAATTTTTCTCAAGACTTTCGGTATAACTCTCGTACTGTGGACACATTAAACGTCACGAGAATCTAGAGAAGACTGTCTTGGAAGGATACGTAATAGGAAAAAGAAAGAGAGGAAGACCAAGGCGAAGATGGCTGCAAAGATATCGTTGATGATCTGCAAATGGATGCATCAGTAGCAGGCCATCTTGCTCAGAACCGAAAGGCCTACAGGAAAGCTGTTCATTCATTCCTTGATGGTGATGGTGGTGATGATGATGATGATGATGGTGATGGTGATGGTGATGATGATGATGATGGTGATGATGATGATGATGATGATGGTGATGATGATGATGATGATGATGATGATGATGATGGTGATGATGATGATGATGATGATGATGATGATGATGATGATGATGGTGATGATGGTGATGATGATGGTGATGATGGTGATGGTGGTGATGATGATGATGATGATGATGATGGTGATGGTGATGGTGATGATGATGATGATGATGGTGATGGTGATGATGATGATGATGATGATGGTGATGATGGTGATGATGATGATGGTGGTGATGATGATGGTGGTGATGATGATGGTGATGATGGGGATGATGATGATGATGATGATGATGATGATGATGATGTGTTGTTCTGTTCTTCTTGTTTTTATTGCCGCTGTTTTTCTGCTCTTCTTGCTCACAATATTGTGTACTTTATGTGACGCTTACCCAGTGACAGTAGTGGTGAGGTTGTTAGTAATAATGACCCCCCCCCCCTCAACCAAACGACTGTGGCATTTTGGACCGCACCCACTAAGATACGAGTAAGTCGATGTCCTCTGGCGAGCTCTAATATTAGAAAGTCTGTCTAAGCTCCACCTTGATGATAATCTACAGTTGTTACACATGATGACGAAGCGAAACTCACATTTTACTATGGTTGACACATCATAACAAATATCTCCATACTTAATAGTGAAGAAGACTGGCTAGCAAAGAGGATTAAACATAGACAATTTAAATTACAGGATCATAGCGAAGGTAAGAGCAAATATTGTAAAAAAAATCTAAATGTATAGATAGCGAAAATATAAATGTATCACCTTAAACTGCTTCCTTTGCATTTCGTGTAGAGTTCACAGAACGTCACAATCATATGTCACGTGACCACGCGAAGAGAGCACACACACAATGCCAGATGCTGAAGTTTCGTTTCGTCAACGTGCTGTTATTGAGTTCCTCGTGAAAGAGAAAATCCTGGCTGCTGAAATTCACCAAAGACTTCAACTTGCTTATTGTGATGTGTGTATGGGTGCTAGCAGTGTTAGGAGGTGGGTGAAACATTTCAAAGATGGAAATACTAGCATCCAAGATATGCCTTGCAGCGGTCGCCCTCGAACTGCCTCCACTGAGCGCAACGTGGAAAGGGTTAACGACATCATTAAAGAAGACAGACGTGTCACAGTATCTGAAATCGCTGTAAATCTTGGAATATTACACAATGCAGTACAGGAAGTGATTGAAACCCTAGGCTATAGAAAAGTTTGTGCCCACTGGGTCCCACAGGAGAGAACGCCCAGAAAGCAGTGCGTCTGTGCCGTCGGACAGCTGGAACGGAATTCTATTGGGAGGGTATTTTCAAACTTGCAGAGTGATGGGAAAAATGTGTGCAGACAAAAAGAGATTATGTTGAAAAGTGAAGAAAATGATACAGTTACGGTGATACATTTAGATGTTTCTATTCATAAATTCTGATTTTTAAAAACAATTTTTCTCAAGACTTTCGGTATAACTCTCGTACTGTGGACACATTAAACGTCACGAGAATCTAGAGAAGACTGTCTTGGAAGGATACGTAATAGGAAAAAGAAAGAGAGGAAGACCAAGGCGAAGATGGCTGCAAGATATCGTTGATGATCTGCAAATGGATGCATCAGTAGCAGGCCATCTTGCTCAGAACCGAAAGGCCTACAGGAAAGCTGTTAGGGAGGCAAAAAAAAGATATGCAAATGACTGACTGATCTCTCTCTCTCTCTCTCTCTCTCTCTCTCACACACACACACACACACACTACCTACCTACCTGTTTTTTTTTTCAGTTCAATAATTTTCCCCATGTTTTGTTTTTTCCTTTACCGTTTTCTTTATGTTGCCACAAAAGTTCAAAGTTCAGACTCTGGCTTCACTGCATTCGGGACAACCTCATATATACTCCGCCGGATGCCACAGCATCCACTGAAGAGTATGTTTTGCTAACAGTTCTTGTCAAATGTTGGTTCTTTACGACGCGTTTTCTGGCACACAGTTCAGATTTCCTGTCAGCACCTTGACTTTGTCCTAGCTCTAGCAGTCTCCTCACAGCTACATCAAGCACGCCAATGGAAATTGAGGCTGTGCCGGCGACAATGGAATGGTTAGTTCCTGATGATGTGGTTAACGGTGTCATTGTGGCGGATTCACAGAGCATGCTTCGTAAGATTGAGAAGAATTCGCTTCGAAAAGAATGAGTTAATCTACAGTTGTTACACATGATGACGAAGCGAAACTCACATTTTACTATGGTTGACACATCATAACAAATATCTCCATACTTAATAGTGAAGAAGACTGGCTAGCAAGAGGATTAAACATAGACAATTTAAATTACAGGATCATAGCGAAGGTAAGAGCAAATATTGTAAAAAAAATCTAAATGTATAGATAGCGAAAATATAAATGTATCACCTTAAACTGCTTCCTTTGCATTTCGTGTAGAGTTCACAGAACGTCACAATCATATGTCATGTGACCACGCGAAGAGCACACACACACAATGCCAGATGCTGAAGTTTCGTTTCGTCAACGTGCTGTTATTGAGTTCCTCGTGAAAGAGGAAATCCTGGCTGCTGAAATTCACCAAAGACTTCAACTTGCTTATTGTGATGTGTGTATGGGTGCTAGCAGTGTTAGGAGGTGGGTGAAACATTTCAAAGATGGAAATACTAGCATCCAAGATATGCCTTGCAGCGGTCGCCCTCGAACTGCCTCCACTGAGCGCAACGTGGAAAGGGTTAACGACATCATTAAAGAAGACAGACGTGTCACAGTATCTGAAATCGCTGTAAATCTTGGAATATTACACAATGCAGTACAGGAAGTGATTGAAACCCTAGGCTATAGAAAAGTTTGTGCCCACTGGGTCCCACAGGAGAGAACGCCCAGAAAGCAGTGCGTCTGTGCCGTCGGACAGCTGGAACGGAATTCTATTGGGAGGGTATTTTCAAACTTGCAGAGTGATGGGAAAAATGTGTGCAGACAAAAAGAGATTATGTTGAAAAGTGAAGAAAATGATACAGTTACGGTGATACATTTAGATGTTTCTATTCATAAATTCTGATTTTTAAAAACAATTTTTCTCAAGACTTTCGGTATAACTCTCGTACTGTGGACACATTAAACGTCACGAGAATCTAGAGAAGACTGTCTTGGAAGGATACGTAATAGGAAAAAGAAAGAGAGGAAGACCAAGGCGAAGATGGCTGCAAGATATCGTTGATGATCTGCAAATGGATGCATCAGTAGCAGGCCATCTTGCTCAGAACCGAAAGGCCTACAGGAAAGCTGTTAGGGAGGCAAAAAAAAGATATGCAAATGACTGACTGATCTCTCTCTCTCTCTCTCTCTCTCTCTCTCTCTCACACACACACACACACACACACTACCTACCTACCTGTTTTTTTTTTCAGTTCAATAATTTTCCCCATGTTTTGTTTTTTCCTTTACCGTTTTCTTTATGTTGCCACAAAAGTTCAAAGTTCAGACTCTGGCTTCACTGCATTCGGGACAACCTCATATATACTCCGCCGGATGCCACAGCATCCACTGAAGAGTATGTTTTGCTAACAGTTCTTGTCAAATGTTGGTTCTTTACGACGCGTTTTCTGGCACACAGTTCAGATTTCCTGTCAGCACCTTGACTTTGTCCTAGCTCTAGCAGTCTCCTCACAGCTACATCAAGCACGCCAATGGAAATTGAGGCTGTGCCGGCGACAATGGAATGGTTAGTTCCTGATGATGTGGTTAACGGTGTCATTGTGGCGGATTCACAGAGCATGCTTCGTAAGATTGAGAAGAATTCGCTTCGAAAAGAATGAGTTCATCTGTTAAGTCAGTCAACTGTGACAAGCCTAAGGTGGGTTTACTGCCCAGGACGGGGGGGGGGGGGGGGGAGGAGTACATGGCAGTGACGTGGCAGACAGACTTGCTGGACAGGCTAAAATAAACAGCAGACTGACAATGAACAAAAGGGATATAATGCACGAACAATATCGTCCAAAAAAAAACAACTCTTATTTTCTATTTTTAGCAACCAATTTTTCCTCTTCCATCTTTAGCAAACAGTTTTCACTTCTGTCTTCATCAGTTTTTTTTTCTTTCTGTTTTTTTAATCAAACAGTTTTCCTTTCCACATTCGTCAAACAGTTTCCCTTCTGTCGTCATCAGTTTTCCCTTATATCATCATCAAACAGTTTTCCCTACTGTCATCATCAAATAGTTTCCCTTCTGTCGTCATCAGTTTTCCCTTATATCATCATCAAACAGTTTCTTCTTCTATCGTTATAAAACATTTTCCCCTTCTATCCTTATCAAACAGCTTTCCATTTTATCATCATATAGCTTTCCCTTCTATCATTATCAAACAACTTTCTCGTCTATCATTATCAAACAGTTTTCCCTTCTATCATTATCAAACAAATTTTCTTCTATCATCATCAAACAATTTCCCCTTTCTAAATTCAGCAAATTACAAAGTTGTTGAAAACTGAACCTTACAAACCTAGCACATCAAATAGTGTGGCTTACATTTGCAACGTTTTTGAAATAGAAAAATACGAGTAATTATTTCTGTGCTGAGATTTTTGTATGCTAAGGTTTTTGTGTGCTAGGAATTTTTGTGCTAAGAATTTTGTGTGCTATCTTCACCAATTTTCTGCTTCTGTCTTCAGCAGTTCTTCTCTTTTATGTCCAGCAGTTCTTCTCTTCTATTTTCAGCAGTTCTTCCCTTCTATATCTAGCAGTCTTATCTTTTATGTCCATCAGCTCTTCTCTTGTATGTCCAGCAGTTCTTCTCTTGTATATTCAGCAGTTCTTCTCTTGTATGTCCAGCAGTTCTTCTCTTGTATGTCCAGCAGTTCTTCTCTTGTATGTCCTACATTTCTTCTTTTGTATGTCCCACATTTCTTCTCTTGTATGTCCCACATTTCTTCTCTTATATGTCCAGCAGTTCTTCTCTTGTATGACCCACATTTCTTTTTTTGTATGTCCCATATTTCTTCTTTTGTATGTCCCACATTTCTTCTCTTGTATGTCCCACATTTCTTCTCTTGTATGTCCCACATTTCTTCTCTTGTATGCCTAGCAAGCAGATTCCCAAATCTTGCTGGTAAGAGTAGCAGATTTTGACTGAGAACAATGTGTCCAAACTTCTGCCGTCGGTGTAGAGCAGTACGTCCTCGTTGGCTCTGACAACCCTTTTCGTTTGGTCTGCTCTGACCTGGTTGGAGTTATCGATAACATTTGATCTGCAGGGGACAACGTGTTATCCTATCTTGTGCTCAGTGCTTGCTCGTGCCATCTCTGAGGAAGACGATTACCCAGTTGGCCCCGTAAGCCCAACTTGTGATAGAACGACATCCGTGTATTTATATCGAATCTGCTGAAAGTGATTGTATTGACCCGCCCGTGTTATGGAATGAGTAGTGTGAAAGACGTTAGGAAACTGGCTGTTGGTGTCAATTCTTAGCGGACTGAATTGATTACTAGTAGTATCGATTCTTGTTCCTAGAATCTTTTGAGTCAGATTCAGGGGTGAAGCACGGTGTGGTTTATGTGGATGTGTGGACGTTAACAGGGACGTAGTGGATTTGTGTGGATGTGTGGACGTTAACAGGGACGTAGTGGATTTGTGTGGATGTGTGGACTTAACAGGGGCATAGTGGATGCTAATGTATAGATAATTTGATGTAGATTGTTGAAGCCAGAAAGTAGTTCGAAATGTGGGTAGTGATTGCAGGTACTGGTCAGTTTGTTTAATGTTATGATTTGTGAGATTCGATCACAGTATTGATCTGTGAATTGGATAAGGTACGATTCACAGTTTGATGTATTGTTGACTAAAAGGCTTAATGTGTCTACAAGATTTGATGTGTTTTTGAGTACAAGATTTGATGTGTTGTGAACTAAAATATTTGATTTGGTGTTGACTAAAAAAAACTTGATATGTTGTTGGCTACAAGATGTGATGTTTTGTTTACTACAAGATTTTATATGTTTTTGACTGTAAGATTTGATGTGTTGTTGATTAAAAGACTTGATGTGTTGTTGTTTTCAAGATTTGATGTGTTGTTGATTAAAAGGTTAGATGTGTTGTTGGCTACAAGAGTTGATGAGTTCTTGACTGCAAGATTTGGTGTGTTGTTGGCTGAAAGACTTGATGTGTTTTTGACTACACGATTTGATTTTGATGTGTTGTTGATCACAAGATTTGATGTGTTGATAACTACAAGATTCCATATGTTTTTGACTACAAGATTTGATATGTTGTTGATTAAAAGACTTGATGTGTTGTTGATTACACTATTTGATTTTGATGTGTTGTTGACTACAAGATTTGATGTGTTGTTGATTACAAGATTTGATGTGTTGTTGATTACAAGATTTTATGTGATATTGACTAAAAAATTTGATGTTTTGTTGACTACAAGATTCGTTGTGTTGTTGAGTACAAGATTTATGCGTTGTTAATTATAAGATTTGATGTGTTGTTGACTACAAGATTTGATGTGTTGTTGATTACAAGATTTGATGTGCTATTGACTAAAAAATGTGATGTGTTGTTGACTACAAGATGTGATGTGTTGCTGAGTACAAGATTTATGCGTTGTTAATTACAAGATTTGATGTGCTGTTGATTACAAGATTTGATGTGTTGCTGAATACAAGATTTATGCGTTGTTAATTACAAGATTTCCCCCGTGTGGTACCCGGGATCTGCAAAGAATAGGACCACTGTACCCTACCATGCATGATCGTAAAAGGCGACTAAGGAGGGTTCAGCATAGGGCCAGCAACCCTATCTGGTAAAAAACTATCAGACTGCTACAGAAACAGAAGCAAGGGAAACAGCAAATGCAGGTGGAAGGAGAAATGCTTATCAGGAAACTGAGCCCATGAAGGTTGTGGATGAAAGCCAGCCACTGGAAGTCCCCAGCCCGACTGCAGACCTCCTGGAACCTAAACAAAAGATGCAAATAGGCAGCTGGAATGTAAGAACACTAAACCAGACTGGAAAACTAGCACAAACCATCAAGGAAATGCACAGATACAAACTAGACATACTAGGAATACAAGAAGCAAGATGGACAGGACAAGGCAGAAGGAAATTAACAACACAGCACACAGAAGATACAATAATATGGTCAGGTAAAGAAGATCTTCATGAAGGAGGAGTAGCATTGATTATAACAAAAGAAGCATCAAGAGCATTGCTGAAATGGACCCCAATAAATGAGAGATTATTATATGCACGGTTCAACTCAAGATTCACGAAGCTGTCTATTATAGTTTGTTATGCACCAACAGAAGCAGCTGAAGAGGAATTAAAAGAAGATTTTTACAACAGCCTCCAAGCCACAGTAGAAACAATACCCAAGCATGATATGCTACTCATTTTGGGCGACTTCAATGCAAAAGTAGGTGAAGGAAATGAAGATAGAAGAAGAATCATGGGAAGAGAAGGAATCGGAGAAATAAATGAAAATGGAGAAAGACTGTGCAGTTTCTGTGAAGAAAACATGATGACCATCGGAGGGACAATTTTCCAACACAAAAACATCCATAAGGTGACTTGGAGGTCACCAGATAAAACCACAGAAAACCAAATCGATCACATACTAATAAACAACAAGTGGAAACGGTCACTACAAGATGTGCGAGCAAGGAAAGGAGCAGATATAGGAAGTGATCACAACCTTCTGGTAGCAAAAATAAAACTAAAATTAAGGAAAGCCAGAATCGGAGAACACAGAAAGATACATTTTGATACAAGAAAACTGATAGACCAGCAAACAAAAAATGAATTCTCAATAATACTTAAGAACCGCTTCAGTGTCCTACAAGATGAAGCAGAAATGTCCATATTAGAGTTCAATAAAACACTACAGGAAACAGCAAAAGAGGTGCTGGGATATCGGAAAAGGAGAAAAGAGGAATGGATAAGTGAGACCACATGGGAAAAGATAGAGCAAAGAAAAGAAATCAAGAAAAAATTACTGAACACCAAATCACAACGGCTTAAAGAACGAGTTTTAAGTAATTATGCACAAAAAGACAAAGAAGTGAAGGAATCATGCCGTCAAGATAAACGTCAATATTATGACAACTTAGCAGAAACAGCAGAGAAAGCAGCATATACAAATGACATGAAAACCATATATAAAATCACAAAGCAGATGACAGGTAACTTCAATACAAGATGTGAAAGTGCAGTAAGAACACAAAATGGACAACTGGTCAGTGGAGAAGAGAAAAAATTGAAAGATAGAGGGAACACTTTAACACCCTACTAAACAGAACACAAGCAGCACAAGCAATAGATACCTGAAGCAAAAGTGGAACTAAACATCAATACAGGACCAATAACAATAAATGAAGTAAAAGAGGCGATAAAGATGCTAAAATCAGACAGGGCACCAGGTGAAGATGAAGTGACTGCTGAGATGTTGAAAGCAGAAGAAACAGAAACACCAAAACAACTTTGCCGGATATTACAACAAATTTGGGATTTAGAAAAAGCCCCAGAGGAGTGGAAAACTGGTCTTATAGTAAAACTACCAAAGAAGGGTGACCTCAGAGATTGCGGGAACTGGAGAGGCATTACCCTACTGCCACTCACTAGTAAAGTATTTTGCAGAATAATCATCAACAGAATTGTACCAACACTTGAGGAAAAACTTCGGAAAGAGCAGGCAGGATTTAGGAAAGGAAGATCATGCATAGACCATATATTTGTACTTAGACAAATATTAGAACAGGCAAATGAGTGGCATAGCACAACATATGCATTATTCATAGATTTTGAGAAAGCCTTTGACAGTGTCAACAGAGATGCACTGTGGAAAATCCTAAGATGGCATGGCCTCCCCCATAAAATAGTTAATGTAATCAAAGCCCTATACGAGGGTTTTCAGTGCAAAGTTATCTGTGGAGAACATACCTCCAGCAGCTTTAGGGTACAAACAGGAGTGAAACAGGGATGTGTACTATCACCAACATTATTTATCTTGGCAGTAGACTGGTTAATGAAGGAGGCAACATCAGACAAACGCAGAGGATTACAATGGACCCTTGACACAGTGCTGGAGGACCTTGACTTTGCGGACGACATTTGTCTATTATCAAGCAGTCACAAAGATATGCAAGATAAAATAAACAAGTTAACCCAGAATGCAAACAACATAGGACTAAAGATCAATGTAGGAAAGACAAAGTTAATGAAGCAAAATGTGAACAACAGAAATGTACTCAGAGTAGATAACAAGTTAGTGGAGGAGGTCAACGAATTTGTATACCTTGGCAGCAGAGTAGTAGAAAATGGAGACAGCACAGAGGACATCAACAGCAGACTTACTAGAGCAAACCAGGCTTTTGCAATGCTACAGAATATATGGAAATCAAATAAACTAAGCATAAATATGAAAATCAGGATATTTAAGAGTAATGTTCTAAGTGTGCTACTCTATGGAAGTGAATGCTGGAAAATCACCAAAACCATAGAAAACAAGTTGAATTCTTTCCAGACTAAATGTTTACGTAGAATTAGAAAAATATTTTGGCCAAACACCATAAGAAATAACATTTTATTGGCAGAAATGCAGATGAAACCACTGACAACAATTATTGAGGAAAGACGCTGGCGATGGTTGGGACATGTGCTCCGAATGACTGACAACTCACTACCAAAAATAGCACTAAGATGGACACCACAGGGGAGCAGAAGTAAGGGTAGACCAAAAGAGACATGGAGAAGAACAACAGAAAGGATGTTGAGCAATAGAGGGCTCACCTGGGCAAGAGCAGAAAAAAAGGCGAAAGACAGGCATTTGTGGAAAACCCTTGCGGAAGCCCCATGTGCCCTGGGCACTTAAGGTTCAGAGAGAGAGAGATTACAAGATTTACTGTATTGTTGACCTACAAGATTTGATGTGTTGCTGAGTAAAGGTTTATGCATTGTTAATTACAAGATTTGATGTGTTCCTGAGTACAAGATTTATGCGTTGTTAATTACAAGATTTGATGTGTTAATGGTTTATGATCTGGGTCATCATCATTGCACTCCGGACATGTTCATAGCTGCTCATTCAGATCTCCCTCCCCAACTAAATATATCTATCAGCATCCTGAGGCTGACAGTGCAGTTGTTGATGTGTTGTTAACAGCAAGGTAAGATGTGGTGATTATTTCATGCGTGATGTTAGATGTAGGTCAAAAGATGATGTGTAATCTTCTAGATAAATAAATATCCATGTACCTGGGTACTACGATTTATGAGGAAGATGATGTGTAATCCTCGAGGTAGCTAGATATCCCTGTACGTGGGTACTGCGATTTATGACGAAGATGATGTGTAATCCTCGAGGTAGCTAGATATCCTTGTACCTGGGTACTGCGATTCATGAGGACGATGATGTGTAATCCTCGAGGTAGCTAGATATCCCTGTACGTGGGTACTGCGATATTGAAGAATCAAAAGTGTAATTTTGTGATAGTGAAGGCAGGTATTTATTACAGTAGTGATATGTGAAGACGCGTATTGATCGCAGTGCTAGCTTATGGAATGGATATAACTGAGTTTAAAAAAGGCCACCTTATGATCAATATATCTTTCATCTGATTATTGATTTTTCGAGTTTGATGACATGAAACGTTTCTTGTCATGAACTCATCCTTCTTTGTCAGTCTCTCTGTCTCTCTTTCTCTCCCCCTCTCTCACTCCCTCTCTCACTCCCCCTCTCTCTCCTTCTCTCCCCCTCTCTCACTCCCCCCTCTCTCTCTCTTTCTGGAATAGAGTGAAAGATGTATGATAAAGGGCAGAATGTCAGACGGGCCTGCGTGCCCAATTCTTAACCCTTTTGAAATAAAGATCAATCAATCAATCTTTCTCTCCCCCTCTCTCCTCTCTCACTCTCTCTCTCTCTTTCTGTATTTAATAAAGAGAGGATTCGTGTACATTCTGCGTATGCGAGAGGCAGAGAGTGAGAGAGAGAGAGAGAGAGAGAGAGAGAGAGAGAGAGTTATGTATTTTGTCAGCAACCGTTCCACGACTGAGTACAAAAGTTAATGTATTCAGTTTTGTATGAGATTTATAAATGGCCCGATGAGGGGATAGCAAAATTGTTAACTTTTTCTCATTTCTTTACGTGGGTTGTTCCATGAAGTCGTAATATACCATCAAAATCTGTCATATTTTCGTGTTCTTCATTCATTTTTATCAAGTTTATGAAGCATATTTTCTCCATTGGGGACCGGCTAGCGTAGTGGTTAGAGCACTCGTCTAGTAACCAAATGGTCGAAGGTTCGAATCCCCAGCTGAGCAGGATTTTTTTCCCGACCAATACAGCCCCAAGGTCGACCCAGCTTCGTAAAATGGGTACCAGAGAAACTCCGGGAAGGAAAGGCAGCGAGGAAAGGAACTGGCCACCCTATCTCATACGCTGATGGCCCAGCATAATGGGGTCTCTAACGCTTCATCCCCTACGGCATTTGCTATGGGAACTATCTTATCTTTTTTCTCCATCGTCGCTTCAACCTTTATCAACTATGTTTGTCTGTGTCCCACAGTGTCTTCTGTCTCAGTTTCTGGTCTCTGTTGGCTGGAGTAGGAAAGTTTCCGAGGGCAAAGATTAGTTTTTGTTCTCTCCCTTGGAAGATGCCAGCCATCTTTCACAGTTCCCTCACATACATACTGTTAACTATGTTCGCTTTCAAGTACTTTCCCAGTATAATCCTCAGTCTGTGCCAAGTAAGGACTGTGATGTTCGTAGCTTTTTATGTGTGGGAAATCTAACAGGCAGTCTGTGATATGTAAGGAATGTGAGTTCTTTAAATGTATGAATTGTAACAGTCACAATCATGATTTCTAAGGTTTGTAACAATCAGTCTTGTATGTGTAAGGAAGTATAGGAATTCTCTGAACTTTCACAAAGATGTATAATTTTGTTGTTGTTTATTACTGAATGTTGCTGTAAGTTACAGGATAAGTGCATCATTGTAAGTTACAGAATAAGTGTATCATTGTAAATTACATTATAAGTGTATCATTGTAAGTTACAGAATAAGTGTATCATTGTAAATTACAGGATAAGTGTATCATTGTAAGTTACAGAATAAGTGTGTCATTGTAAATTACAGGATAAGTGTATCATTGTAAGTTACAGAATAAGTGTATCATTGTAAATTACAGGATAAGTGTACCATTGTAAGTTACAGAATAAGTGTATCATTGTAAGTTATAGGATATGTTTACCACTGTAAGTTACAGAATAAGTGTATCATTGTAAGTTACAGGATAAATGTATCATTGTAAGTTACAGGATAAGTGTATCTCTTCAGCTAGTCACAAGAAACCTAAAATAACAGCCAGCCATATTGTCTCTTCTGTTTGTGGTAAATTATCTGCTGTAGCCATTGTGTTTACATCCAGAACTTTATACTGGACCCCGTGCCCTCCCCTCTTTTTTTCTCTCTTCACCTACCACTAACCTCCCACCCACCCTCAACCCCTCTCCCCCCAACCGGCTTGAGGTTTACTAACAAAACCACCACAGACTCGTGCGATATAGTACTGTGTTTATACTGTGTGGTTTATATGATAGAATGTTGTATTTATATTGTGTGCTTTATATGATAGAATGTTGTATTTATATTGTGTGCTTTATATGATAGAATGTTGTATTTATACTGTGTGCTTTATATGATAGAATGTTGTATTTATATTGTGTGCTTTATATGATAGAATGTTTTATTTATACTGTGTGCTTTATATGATAAAATGTTGTATTTATATTGTGTGCTTTATATGATAGAATGTTGTATTTATACTGTGTGCTTTATATGATAGAATGTTGTATTTATACTGTGTGCTTTACATGATAGAATGTTGTATTTATACTGTGTGCTTTATTTGATAGAATGTTGTATTTATACTGTGTGCTTTATATGATAGAATGTTGTATTTATACTGTGTGCGTTATATGATAGAATGTTGTATTTATACTGTGTGCTTTATATGATAGAATGTTGTATTTATACTGTGTGCTTTATATGATAGAATTTTTTGTTTATACCGTGTGCTTTATATGCTAGAATGTTGTATCTATACTGTGTGGTTTATATGATAGTATGTTGTATTTATACTGTGTGCTTTATGTGATATAATGTTGTATTTATACTGTGTGGTTTGTATGATAGAATGTTGTATTTATACTATGTTGTTTATATGATAGAATGTTGTATTTATACTATGTTGTTTATATGATAGAATGTTGTATTTATACTGTGTGGTTTATATGATAGAATGTCGTATTTATACTGTGTGGTTTACCCGATAGATTGTTGTATTTATACTGTGTGGTTTACACGATAGAATGTTGTATTTATACTGTGTAGTTTACATGATAGAATGTTGTATTTATACTGCGTAGTTTACATGATAGACTGTTGTATTTATACTGCGTGGTTTATATGATAGAATGTTGTATTTATACTGTGTAGTTTACATGATAGAAATTTGTATTTATACTGTGTAGTTTACATGATAGAATGTTGTATTTATACTGTGTGGTTTATATGATAGAATGTTGTATTTATACTGTGTAGTTTACATGATAGAAATTTGTATTTATACTGTGTAGTTTACATGATAGAATGTTGTATTTATACTGTGTGGTTTACATGATAGAATGTTGTATTTATACTGCGTAGTTTACATGATAGACTGTTGTATTTATACTGTGTGGTTTATATGATAGATTGTTGTATTTATAATGTGTGGTTTACCCGATAGAATGTTGTATTTATACTGTGTAGTTTACATGATAGAATGTTGTATTTATACTGTGTGATTTACATGATAGAATGTTTCTATTTACACTGTGTGGTTTACGCCATAGAATGTTATATTTATGTCATGAGAAGACAGAAGTTGTGAAAACGGGAAATTTCGAGGGAAAAAGAAAGAGAGGAAAGCCAAGAGAAAAATATCTCACTGGACTGTCCATGCGGCGCTGGGTAAAGAAAAACATTTGGTTTGATCGAACCACAGAGGACGGCACAAAATGGACAAGCAAGATCACAGAGCTATCGGCCAATAATAATAATAATAATAATAATGAATGCGGTTTGTTGCAAGAAAAGTCGAGTTTTTGTTAACAATAAAGTACTGTTTGGTTTACACTTTATTGCAATGCTTGTTTTATATATGTATATATATTTTTTTTTCTTCAGAGGACGCGAGAGAGAGGCATCTAGTGAAAAAAGAAAATGTTGCACTTAATCTACCCGCCCCCCTGTTCAGCTCATGATTATAAGTTAATTAGGACTGACGTCAGTTCTTGAAAGATTTCAGCCAATGGGATGTTTCGCTATGTGAGCACAATCAGCCAATGGGATGTTCCGGTATGTGAGCCCAATCAGCCAATGGGATGCATCATTATGTGAACACAACCAGCCAATGGCAGATTAGCCCTGTCATGACATGGATAAACACATCCAGCAGACCAACGATCGGTTACAGTGTATTAAGCAGGTAAGTTTACATCAGAGATCAAGTACAGGTGTATTAAACAGGTGAGTCCAGGTAAGAGATCAGGTACAATGTATTACACAGGTGATTCAGTGTAAGAGATCAGGTACAAGAGTATTACACAGGTGGGTCCAGGTAGGAGATAAGGTACAGATGTATTAAGCAGGTAAGTTTACGTCAGAGATCAGGTACAGGTGTATTACGCAGGTGAGTCCAGGTAAGAGATCAGGTACAATGTATTTGTGGCATGGCCTTGTAAGTAATGATTATAGTTGTTATTATTATTATTATTATTATTAATGAATATAGTAACATCGAATAGCCACAGAGAAAAGTAGGTATGAAAGGAAGAGAAAGGTATAAAACATCCATGACACTAGAACATGACGCAGACAAAAGGAAACAGTGGAAATAGTGAATAGAAAAAGACGAGACTAAGTGACGCTGAGATATAGGTATTACAAAAGAAGGACGCCAGAAATTAGGATGGTCCAGTGATAACAGAGCGGTGATTGGACGTTGACACATGTAAACAAAATAGAAAAGACGAATAGAAAAGGCAAACACAATGAAAAACAGCGAGGGCACAACAAAACCGCCGACATGAAAGAGCAAGATAATGACTTATGTAAATAACAATTGTATAGACGAAATTGATGTAAACTGACACGCATGACACCTGTTATGTGACACGCGTTAGGACGCTTTTAGGACGCTATTGCGCACGGTTTTTAAATAAAAGAGTGACCAATTCGACCAGCTGACCAATTAAACATTTAGAGGCGTGGCCAATCGGACAATTGATTTACGACATATAAATCACGGGGCAGTTTGAATGACAGACAATCAGAACGCTCATGGGAACAAGTGGACATCTGAAGGTTGGAGCCAGAATACTTATTGGCTAATCCATCAAGCTGGACCTGAAGATAAAAAAGGCGAGCGGAGAGACTGGAGAGAAGACGAAGAAGTACGGAAGTACAAGAGAGAGGAGACAGAGGATGGAGCCCCGAAGACAGAGGAGCAAGGAGGGTCAGTGAATAGAGGCCGGTCCAGACGCCAAAGTAAGGAGCACGAAAAGAGAGGACACCCCAAAAAGAGGAAGTCCAGAGACTAGCGGACAAGTGAAGGGGGATCGTCAGAAGTAGACAGAGAAGAGAAGAACAGCAGACGGAAGAACGGGTGATCAAGGGAGGACAGACAAGAGAAGAACAGAAGGACAGACAATGAGAGAAGAACAACAGACGGAAGAACAGGCGATCAAGGGAAGACAGACAAGAGAAGAACAGAAGGACAGACAATCAGAGAAGAACAGCAGATGGAAGAACAGGTGATCAAGGGAGGACAGACAAGATAAGAACAGAAGGACAGACAATCAGAGAAGAACAGCAGACGGAAGAACAGGCGATCAAGGGAGGACAGACAAGAGAAGAATAGAAAGACAGACAATCAGAGAAGAACAGCAGATGGAAGAACAGGTGATCAAGGGAGGACAGACAAGAGAAGAACAGAAGGACAGACAATGAGAGAAGAACAACAGACGGAAGAACAGGCGATCAAGGGAGGACAGACAAGAGAAGAAGAGACGGACAGACAATGAGAGAAGAACAGCAGAAGGAGAACATACACCAGAGAAGACATGAGAGAGAAGAAAGAAGACAATAAATGCATTCAAGGAACATTTCCTCGGACTTGCTCTGATGTAGTGAATGTGCTGAAGTTTTGTGAAACTTATGATGTGTTAATCAAAGGGCATCTGTAAGATTCAAAACAAACTGAACCATTCAGCAATATATCATTCACAATCTTCAATATTATATATTAAACAGGTAAGTTTACGTCACAGATCAGGTACAGCTGTATTAACCAGGTGAGTCCAGGTAAGAGATCAGGTACAGCTGTATTAACCAGGTGAGTCCAGGTAAGAGATCAGGTACAGCTGTATTAACCAGGTGAGTCCAGGTAAGAGATCAGGTACAGATGTATTAACCAGGTGAGTCCAGGTAAGAGATCAGATACAGGTGTGTTAAACAGGTGAGTCCAGGTACAGTATATTAAGCAGGTAAAGTGAGGTAAGATATCAGGTACAGTGTATTAAGCAGGTAAGTGCAGTTAAGACATTAAATACAGGTGTATTACACAGGTGAGTCCAGGTAAGAGATCAGGTACAGTGTATTAAGCAGGTAAGTTCAGGTAATTTTTATTTGTGCTGAAAGGACAGGGTCAGGAGTCTGAGGATAATAATCTAAAACACCGTCCTCACTTTCCTCACCGTCATGGAAGATGAGGAGAATCCTCATTCCATTAGGCAGTCTTGCTTCATGTGCACCTTTCTAAACTTGGCCAGTCTTGTTTCAGGTGCACCTTTCTAAACTTGGCCAGTCTTGTTTCAGGTGCACCTTTCTAAACTTGGCCAGTCTTGTTTCAGGTGCACCTTTCTAAACTTGGCCAGTCTTGTTTCAGGTGCACCTTTCTAAACTTGGCCAGTCTTGTTTCAGGTGCACCTTTCTAGACTTGGCCAGTTTTGTTTCAGGTGCACCTTTCTAGACTGGGCCAGTCTTGTTCAGGTGCACCGCTCCAGACAGGGCCAGTCTTGTTTCAGGTGCACCTTTCTAGACAGGGCCAGTCTTGTTTCAGGTGCACCTTTCTAGACTGGTCCAGTCTTGTTCAGGTGCACCGCTCCAGACAGGGCCAGTCTTGCTTCATGTGCACCTTTCTAGACAGGGCCAGTCTTGTTTCATGTGCACCTTTCTAGACTGGGCCAGTCTTGTTCAGGTGCACCGCTCCAGACAGGGCCAGTCTTGCTTCATGTGCACCTTTCTAGACGGAGCAGAAGATGTCAACTTCCTGGTAGACCATGATGGTGTAGTCTTTCTCTCCCAAACTTCCTTGAATCATGGGACCTTTAATCATGAGACCTTTAATCATGGGACCTTTAATCATGATAGTTAACTACTGGAAGAACAGCAACATTGGCCGTATTCTCTTGATTGTTCTCTCGCTGACTTTCTCCGACATAAACTACCAGGCTCGCAGAGTTGACAGAGTTCAAGTTTCTACAGCCAAACAGCTGAACTTAGCTCCGGTTCATGAACATGTTTCTAGATGTATCGTTGTGTCTGACCCAATCGATTTCTCCATAGACCGCCTTCGCAAGTCTGGGATTTCCGATCGATACAAGCATATCAGATTAACTCGTTCAAACACTCGATTCTGTATTCGAGTAGGGCAGACAGGACACAAACCCCGCCCGCTTAGAGCCTGACAAATGACTCTTTCACTTTTTATCTTGGAACATGAACATCCAAGAAACTCAGGCTTTCTGGCTTTCTTGAGTTTCAGGAAAAAAATCACAGCCTTGTTTTATCACCGAAGTAGAAGAGACATTTCACAAGTGCAATCAGTGTGAACTGAGGGCCCATTATGACTATAGTGGTTATACTTTTAATTGTGAAGATAAATGTGCTCGCCTTACGGGGCCCGGGACGTGTCTTACCTGGCCCGAGATGTTTATTATTTGGCCCGGGACGTGTCTTACAGGACCCGGGATGTATATTTCATGGCCCACGATGTGTCTTGGAGGACCAAAGATGTGTCTTATAGGGCCCAAGATGTGTCTTACAGGGCCCAAGATGTGTCTTACAGGGCCCAAGATGTGTCTTACAGGGTCCGGGATGTGTCTTACAGGGGCCCGGGATGTGTCTTACAAGGGCCCGGGATGTGTCTTACAAGGGCCCGGGGTGTGTCTTACAAGGGCCCGGGATATGTCTTGCACCATCACGAGGACTGAGACCACGACCTTGGATGACCTCTGCATGGAATCATATCTGTCACCAAAATGCAGTCTGTGATGCAGGACATGAACCAGCATTGTCAGTGGACTTTCTCTGAAGTGTACAACTGTGAAATGTGAGCCACATCACATAATCCTAGGAGTAATGTCACAAAATTTCATGAACCACATCACAAGGCCCTAATAGTAATATGACAAAGTTTCATGAACCACAGCAGAAGGCCTGATGAGCCACATCATAAAGTCTGATGAACCACATCATGAAGTCTGATGGGCCACATCATAAAGTCTGATGAGCCACATCATTAAATCCCATCAGTCACATCATAAAGTCTGACGAGCCACATCATTAAATCCCATCAGTCACATCATAAAGTCTGATGAGCCACATCATTAAATCCCATCAGTCACATCATAAAGTCTGATGAGCCACATCATTAAATCCCATCAGTCACATCATAAAGTCTGATGAGCCACATCATTAAATCCCATCAGTCACATCATAAAGTCTGATGACCCACATCATTAAATCCCATCAGTCACATCATAAAGTCTGATGAGCCACATCATTAAATCCCATCAGTCACAACACACAGATAAGAACACAAGATGGAAAGAACATTCACTTAGCGTTTAGAGAAATATGCAACAAATATCATGGAAAACCAGAGAAACAAATAGTAAGAGAGAAGTTGTAGAAAAATGAAAACTGATTAAAATTATAAGAAAAGCAACATTTGGACACGTCATAAACGTTTAACGGGGCTGTCAGTCACTGGGAAAATGAGGAAGGGGGATAGGCAAGCTGTGAGAGAAATGTCTGAAGGAGCTAATCAAGTGAAATGTGAAAGAAAACAGTAACAGCAACAACAACAGCAGCAGCAACAATAACAACAATAGCAACAACATCAACATCAACAACAACAACAGCAACAACAACAATATCAGCAGCAACAACAACAGGACCACCACCACCAACAACAACAACAACAACAGCAACAACAACAATATCAGCAGCAACAACAGCAGCAGCAACAACATCAACAACAACAACATCAACAACATCAACATAAACAACATCATCAACAACAACATCAACAACATTAACAACAACAACAATAACAACAGCAGCAACAACATCAACAACAACATCAACAACATCAACATCAACAACATCATCAACAACAACAACAACATCAATAACAACAACAGCAACAACAACAACAACAATAGCAACAACAACAACAACAACAGCAACAACAGATCAGACTAGCTACACCAGTGACAGTACAAAATGGAGAAGCTTTATCTCAGCTCTTATCACGATAATTTTCTTAGCTTCACTGAAGTTAGTAGACAGTCAAGTGTCAAGTTAGTAGACAGTCAAGTGTTAAGTTAGTAGACAATAAAGTGTCAAGTTAGTAGACAGTCAAGTGTCAAGTTAGTAGACAGTCAAGTGTCAAGTTAGTAGACAGTCAAGTGTCAAGTTAGTAGACAATCAAATGTCAAGTTAGTAGAAGTCCAGTGTCAAGTTAGTAGACAGTCAAGTGTCAAGTTAGTAGACAGTCAAATGTCAAGTTATTCACTTGTCATTACTTTTTCTATGTTGGTATTTTAGTCCTCCAAGATAAGTCAGAAAATAACCTACCTCAGTCAGAACATGACTCTACCCAAATGAAAACATGACCTACCTTAGTCAGAACATTACCACAATCAGAACATGACTTTAGCTCAATCAGAACATTATTTCAGTCAAAACATGACTCTACCTCAGTCAGAACATGACTTCCGCCCGTCATGTGACATACACTTTTGAAGATGTATAAACTAAGAAAAAAGTAAGATCAGCTTTATTACTTAACGATTACAAAGTTGTGACGTTTCGGCGTGAGCCTTGATCACACAATCAGGAAAAAGGACTAAGAAATAAAGAGAGGAGATAAAGTATAGATTCACATGAATGCTATTTTAAAAAAAAAATAATGAATAGAGCACTTAGATGTAACTGTAAGATGTGGCTTGTCCGACGCTGTATGTCAGAAATGAGCATGGCAGGGATTAGAGACTGTTTAAATGGAGAGACCTGTGATGTATTTGTAGAAGATAGATATGCAATAATATATTAGTACAAGATAGAATGTACAATAATATATTAATACAAGATAAGTATACACTAATACATTTCTACAAGATGTGTACATTATATATTTGTACAAGACAAAGTACAGCATTTCCACAGTACATCTTCAAAAGTGTATGTCACATGACAGGCGGAAGTCAGGTTCTGACTGAGATAATGTTCTGATTGAGGTAGAGTCATGTTCTGACTGAAGTAATGTTCTGACTGAAGTAATGTTCTGACTGAAGTAATGTTCTGACTAAGGTAGGTGACGTTCTTCCTTATTGTTTATACAAGGTCCGACAATTAAGTAATGAGACTAATTCCATAAAAAGTAAAATAAACAACAGTTGAAGATATAGTCTGTGTTTTATTCAAAGTAACCCACTGTACATTGATACAGCGAATGGCACGATCTAACAAACGCTGGAACGACCTCTGTAGTTCTTCTGTTGGTTTAGCCCTTAATGTTTTCGATGTCACGGCCCTATGTATGTCATCAGTATCGTCAAAGAAGCGTCCTTTCAATGGTAACTTTAATTTTGGGAATAGAAAATAATCGCAGGGAGACAAATCTGAGGAATAGGGTGGATGGTTGAGAACACACTTGTTTTTGGGCCAAAAATTCCTGTACAACTACCACCCAGTGAGCCGGTGCATTATCATGAAGAAGGAAAAAAACTGCCAGGTGTTGAATACTCGGGTCGGACTCGGAGAATCCTTTTCAATAGGCGTTTCAAAATACTTAAGTAAACTTTGGTAGTGACAGTCTGTCCTCTGGAATAAATTCTTTGTGAATAACTCCTTTGCTGTTGTAGAAGCACACCATTTAAGAAATGTTTATTTCTACGACAATTTTTGATGATGTCTTTTGCGTACTCATCACGCTGATGTTTTTGGTCATCAGACAACGAATGTGGTACAAACCGGCAATCGACTTTTTTTCTTGCCAAAATCTTCCACTAAAATTTTACGAATGCTCTCTCGGTTAACACCAAATTCATCTGCCATTATCCTCACAGTCAAACAACAATCTTCTTGTATCCATTCTCTGACTTTTGCAATGAGTTCCTCATTACGAACAGAAATTGGGCGCCCATGTCTAGTTTCATATGTAATCGTTTTCACACCACTTTTGAATCGTGAATACCGCCTTAATATCTGTGCATGAGATAAACAGTTATCCCCATAAACTTGTCGCGTCAATTCAACTGTCTAAATGGCACTTTTTCCGTTTTTTTAAACAGAATTTAATGTTAGCTTTTTGCTCCATGCTGATTACGTAACAATGCACCTCTAACTAGGTCAACAAAATGGCGGCTTGTTTGTCGTCTGCTTATCGGGCGGCGATGAAAAGTTTCAGATATAGATGAGGGTTGCCTCTTTGGATTCCATGCTTTGCTTCACAGATGACATTTTTGTCTTGGCCATAATAAAATCAGTCCCATTACTTAATTATCGCACTTTGTATATTATGGTACATCTGTCTTGTACTAATATATTATTGTACATTTTATCTTGTATTATTATATGATTATATTATTGTTATATTATTATATTATTATTATATTATTGTTCATCTATCTTGCACTAATATAATATGATGTACATACTGCGTGCTCGATTTTTCAAGACTTGTAACAGTTTTTGTATTTTACGTATTTGAAAGCTGCTTTTGAAATATATCCATGAATTCTGACTGCGAAATTTACCCATGAAATGAATCTTTGTACCAGCTGCTTGTACAATATTAACAACCTTCGGTATGCTGACGACACAGTACTGATAGCTGAGAACCAACAAGACCTGCAAAATCTCTTGGATAAAGTCGCCAAAGAAAGTGAACAGAAAGGCCTTACTTTGAACATCAAAAAGACAGAGACTATGGTTATATCTAAGAAACAGAATCCACCAACATGCAGTATTAAATCAAACGGAACTATTCTAAAGCAGGTGCAGAAATCCAAATACCTTAGAGCAGTAATAACTTCAGATGGGAATTGCAGAACAGAAATTAGGAACAGAATAGGCCAAGCAAAGACTGCATTTCAGAGAATGAGAAAAATTTTATCCAACACATCCTTATCAATGAATGTTAGAAAACGAGTCCTAAAATGCTATATTGAACCTATCTTGTTATATGGAAGTGAATCATGGACAATAGGCAAGCCTGCACAAAAATCATTGGAAGCAGCAGAAATGTGTTTATTAGAAGAATGTTGCGAATCCCCTGGACAGCAAAAATAACTAATGAAGAATGTATCAGAATAGATGGAGAGACAAAAAAATGTTGTAAAAAAATAAGAGAGAGACAATGTACTTTCATAGGACATGCAATGAGAAGAGAGGGCATTGAAAATATTATAACAACAGGAAAAATAGAAGGAAGAAGATCAAGAGGAAGACCAAAAGAAATGATACTGGACAGTCTGACAGGATGGTGTGAGAGGAGATCACCAACTGAACTGATGGCTTGCATGAAGGATCGGGTACTCTGGAGAAGCATAATAGCCAACGCCAGTCGGCACGGCACCTGATGATGATGATTATGATGATGATGATGATGATGATGATGATGACTAGCTGCTTCTTGCATTCCTCTATATCTGAATACTGTACTATCCGATGTTGTCATCAGCCATTGTTTGTGATCACTTTAGTCACCAGCCATTGTTTGTGATCACTTTAGTCACCAGCCATTGTTTGTGATCACTTTAGTCACCAGCCATTGTTTGTGATCACTTTAATCACCAGCCAATGTTTGTGATCACTTTAGTCACCAGCCATTGTTTGTGATCACTTTAGTCACCAGCCATTGTTTGTGATCACTTTAGTCACCAGCCATTGTTTGTGATCACTTTAGTCACCAGCCATTGTTTGTGATCACTTTAGTCACCAACCACTGTTTGTGATCACTTACAGCAACTGAACAACATCAGTGGCTTCCAGAGTGCCGCTCGAGAACTGCTTGAGTGGTGTTCAGATCCCAGGGCCTTTCAACTCCAGTTTGAGGAAAGTCTTATGGGCTGTTTGACGGTAAGTATCAACCTTCCGTTCTCTCTCTCTCTCTCTCTCTCTCTCTCTCTCTCTCTCTCTCTCTAATTATCTCTCCCCTCTCTTTCTAATTCTCTCTCGTCCCCTTTATCTCTCTTACTCTCTCGGTCTCTAACACTTTCTCCTTCATCTCACTCTCTACAACCCTCTTCCTCTATTCTGTTCATAGTCTTAGACTGATGGAAAGAACAAGCTGCTATTTTTTTCCGTGAATTATTATTCTGAAAAATATTGTTCAGTCTTTCTCTCTCTCTCTCTCCCTCTCTCTCTCTCTCTCTCTCTTTCTCTCTGTATGTGTCCTCCCCCACCTGCCCATACTACTTAACCCTCCTTAGATCTTCACCAAAGTCCAGCCTTGGCGAGAGAAACGTGGTTTAACAGTAAAAATCCAGTTTAACAACCTGGAGCTACTTCAACATTTATGAATCAGGTAGACAGAGGTGGATGGTGCAGTTTTACAAAGTGAGGGAGCGAATGAGTAAGGTGAGGAAAAAAACGAATAGAAAGTATGAGAATGTATAAATGAAAAACATACAACATCCGTATGCACAACGAAACAAAAAACAAAAACAAAAAACGAAGAACTTATCTGAATCTGTCTTCCTCCAAGCAGAAAACAGAAATGTGCGTTTTTGTCTCCTTGTGCATGTATCCTTGAATAAGGCTCATGGCGAAATATCGGACGTTGTATGTTTTTCATGTATACATTCTCATACTTTCTATTCGTTTTTTTTCCTCACCTTACTCACTCCCTCCCTCACTTTGTAAAACTGCACCATACACCTCTATCTACCTTATTTATTTAAACCAGTTTTACTGCAGTTGCCATCCCTTTTATCTGTAACATTTATAAACCTATTTTAACAGAGTAAAACTATTTTAACATTAAAAAAACCAGTTTAACAATGTGAAGCTGTTTTAACACTTAAAAACCATGTTTAACAGTTTAATACTATTTCAAGAGTAAAAATGCAAGTGTAATAACATAAAACTATTTTAACAGTAAAAAAAAAAAATCCAACTTAATGAAGTAAATCTACTTCAGCAGTAAAAACCTAGTTCAACAATGTAAAGTTTATTAAAAGTAAAAATCCAGTTTAATAATGTCAAGCTATTTTAACAGGAAAAATGCCTAGTTTATTAACCTATAGCTATTTTAATAGCACACATCTGCTTTTATCAAATATGCGTAAACTAGTTTGTTAATAAAAATTATCTGGCTTGGCGATGACTGCTTGAGCGGGGAAATGACTGAGTGATGTGTGACTGACTGAGTGATGTGTGACTGACTGAGTGATGTGTGACTGACTGAGTGATGTGTGACTGACTGAGTGATGTGTGACTGACTGAGTGATGTGTGACTGACTGAGTGATGTGTGACTGACTGTGTGATGTGTGACTGACTGAGTGATGTGTGACTGACTGAGCGAAGAAATGACTGAATGATGTGTGACTGACTGAGTGAAGAAATGACTGAATGATGTGTGACTGACTGAGCGAAGAAATGACTGAATGATGTGTGACTGACTGATGTATGACTGACTGAGTGATGTATGACTGACTGAGTGATATGTGACTGACTGAGTGATGTGTGACTGACTGAGTGATGTGTGACTGACTGAGCGAAGAAATGACTGAATGATGTGTGACTGACTGAGTGATGTGTAACTGACTGAGCGAAGAAATGACTGAGTGATGTGTGACTGACTGAGTGATGTGTGACTGACTGAGCGAAGAAATGACTGAGTGATGTGTGACTGACTGAGCGAAGAAATGACTGAGTGATGTGTGACTGACTGAGCGAAGAAATGACTGAGTGATGTGTGACTGACTGAGTGAAGAAATAACTGAGTGATGTGTGACTGACTGAGTGATGTGTGACTGAGTGAATAGATGGTGCTTCATTGATGTGTGAATGACTGAACAAAGAACTGACTGATGGAATGATATGCTGTCCACTAAATGCCGGACACAGAAATATAGCAGACGTATTTTACACAAATATAGAAGACGTATTTTACACAAATATAGAAGACGTATTTTACACAAATATAGAAGATGTATTTTGCACAGATATAAAAGACATATTTTACACTAATATAGAAGACGTATTTTGCACAAATATAGAAGACGTATTTTACACAAATATAGAAGATGCATTTTGCACAGATATAAAAGACATATTTTACACTAATATAGAAGACGTATTTTGCACAAATATAGAAGACGTATTTTACACAAATATAGAATACATATTTTACACAAATATAAAAGATATATTTTACACAAATATATAAGATGTATTTTGCACAAATATAGAAGACGTATTTTGCACAAATATAGAGGACGTATTTTGCACAAATATAGAAGACGTATTTTGCACAAATATAGGGGACGTATTTTACACAAATATATAAGACGTATTTTGCACAGATATAGAAGACATATTGTACATAGACATAGCAAAAATATTTTACGCACATACAGTAGATATATTTTACACAAATATAGAAGACACATGTTACACAGATATAGCAAACATATTTTATACAGATATAGCAAACATATTTTACACAGATATAGCAAACATATTTTACACAGATATAGAAGACATATTTTACACAGATATAGACGACATATTTTACACAGATATAGACGACATATTTTACACAGATATAGACGACATATTTTACACAGATATAGACGACATATTTTACACAGATATAACAGACACAGATGACAGGCAACTCCCTTCACATTATTACATTTCGCCCAGAAAATAATGCTCGTATTTAATAGTGACATTCTCATCCAGAAATAACATTTATAGAGTTAAACTGACATTTCTTGCAACGAAACAAATAAAAATGGCCAAAATAGAACCTTGGCAGGGAAAACGGAGGCTGGTAAAAGCTGGTCACGTGATTTTTTTATAGAAATGTGATCAAACATACATTTAGAAACCAGGGAACATTTGCTTTAGAAAACTGCACTAGAGTTCGCATGCTAACATCTCCGCTGCTTTAGCGAACAATCATCTGGTAATTAACTGTCCAGATCAGTGGAGCACTCCTGGTTAGTTCCCACCAGTTAGTTCCCACCAGTTAGTTCCCACCAGTTCCACAGATCGCCGCTGGGGAACCGGTGGCAGGTTTATAACCACATCAGAAATGGAGAGAGGAAAGAATAACGTGGCAGGTGCGTTTGTTTGTGTTTGCGTAACTCCAGATCGAAGTCTTCAAAATAAATGAACACGAGGATCGATAACTCTGGAAGGTTGCAGGTTTGTGTGGTCGGTGATTAGAAATTTATTATTGATATCAGCGTGTTTCATTATCTGCCCCTGTTCTCCATGCTGGCCGCCATGTGTATATGTATGTGCTGCTATTTTATAGTTTCCTTGCATTTGCTTCCAGTCAAAGTTCTCTATTTGCTTCCAGACAAAGTTTTATATTTGCTTCCAGACAAAGTTTTATATTTGCTTCCAGACAAAGTTCTATATTTGCTTCCAAACAAAGTTCTATTTTTGCTTCTAGACATAGTTCTGTATTTGCTTCCAGACAAAGTTCTATATTTACTTCCAGACAAAGTTCTATATTTACAAGAAGCAAAGACAAGTTTGAAGTATTTGTCTTGGCTTTAGTTTGATTGTCACCTCAGAAACTACCTGCAATGTTACCTGCTTTTTTCCCCCCTCTCTCTCTCCATGTTTTGTTGTGTCTTCATGTCCTGGTTGTAATTAAAAAACTAAATTACTAACACTCACAGAGTTAGCAATAACTTTTGGAAGGAGGGAGAGAAACTTAAAATATAATCGTTCAAACTGCTCTTTTTTAAAACTTCTATATCAGAGGCTGAAATATGTATCAAAGAGGAAAAATTGGAAGAAGTGGAGAGTTTTGAATATCTTGGATCACTACTAACTAATAATGGAGATACAATGAGGGAAATTAAAAGGAGGACATCTATCGCTCTTCAGAAAGTAAAACAACTAAAGAATCTGGGGAGAGGAACAGACAGAACTACAAAATAAGATTTTTAAGGTCATGCATCTTTCCCATCGCAACATATGCCTGTGAGACCTGGACACTTAACAAAACAGCCGAGAAACACATAAATGCCTTTGAATGTAAATGCTACAGAAGAGTTCTCCAAATATCGTGGACACAAAAAAGAACAAATATATCCATACTACAAGAACTTAACATTGAAGAAGGCTGGCTAGTAAAGAAGATTAAAGAGAGAAAACTTAAATATTTTGGACACATTAAACGTCATGATAATTTAGAGAAGACCGTATTGGAAGGATACATAATGGGAAAAAGAAAAAGAGGAAGACCAAAACGAAGATGGCTGCAAGACATCGTTGACGATCTGCAAATGGATCCATCAGCAGCAGGCCATCTTGCTTACAACCGATAAGCCTACAGGAGAGTTGTTAGGGAGGCAAAAAGTTCCACAAGGGACATGCAAATGAATGAATGAATGAATGAATGAAAATCAGCACTTGCTTGCTGTGACATTTTTCTAAGTTGAATCGTTTCTATCATTTTCCTCCATGTTTTTCTGTAATTCATCCTTCAGTCACTCAGCCAAAAACTAGCAACACAGTAGGATAAAATTATCCATTTCCAGTCCAGTTCCACTGTCTTAAGTATTGTCACGAAACATCTTTAGCAGTGTCAGGAATTTTGTGTCTAAAACTAATTTTAAAAAAAACAACAAACTTCAGTACCTTCTAGAACTGACTTCTATAGTCTGTCAACATTGCCATATATCTTTGTTAGTCTGTCAACATTCCCGTATGTCCTCGTTAGTCTGTCAACATTCCCGTGTGTCTTCGTTAGTCTGTCAACATTGCCATATATCTTTGTTAGTCTGTCAACATTGCCATATATCTTTGTTAGTCTGTCAACATTCCCGTATGTCCTCGTTAGTCTGTCAACATTGCCATATATCTTGTTAGTCTGTCAACATTGCCATATATCTTTGTTAGTCTGTCAACATTCCCGTATGTCCTCGTTAGTCTGTCAACATTGCCATATATCTTTGTTAGTCTGTCAACATTCCCGTATGTCCTCGTTAGTCTGTCAACATTCCCGTGTGTCTTCGTTAGTCTGTCAACATTCCCGTGTGTCTTCGTTAGTCTGTCAACATTCCTGTGTGTCTTCGTTAGTCTGTCAACATTCCTGGGTGTCTTCGTTAGCCCGTAGAGATATTTGTTGTCTGGTTTTTGTCTTGATAAAGATTACCAGGTCTGTCCCAGCTAAATTTCTTGTTTTCTTGTGTCCACTGAATCTTGGTGGTCTCTTCCTTGCAGCTAGTTTTCTCTGTTTTATAAGTTCCTTGAAACATATAGCCTGGAAACATAACAAACAACAGGCAAACAGACAACAACTACAACAGCAAAAAAGCCAGACATACAGCAGACAACAGACTGACAGACAACTGGATGACAGACAACAACAGACCAGACAACAGACATCGAGCAAAGAAGCAAAAAAGCAACCAGACAAGAGACAACCAAGCAACAAACACACAACAGGCAAAGAGACAACAAGCAGTCAGACAACAAACAAACTTAAGGAAAACAAACAACAAGCAATCAGACAACAGAAAACCAGACAACAAACAGATTTCAGGAAAACATACAAGAAGCAATCAGACAGCAGACTTCAGGAAAACAAACAACAAGCAGTCAGACAACAAACAGACTTCAGGAAAACAAACAAGCAATCAGACAGCACACAGACTTCAGAAAAACAAACAAGTAATCAGACAACAAACAGACTTCAGGAAAAGAAACAAGCAATCAGAAAACAAACAGACTTCAGGAAAACAAACAACAAGCAATCAGACAACAAACAGACTCCAGGGAAACAAACAAGTAATCAGACAACAAACAGACTTCAGGAAAACAAACAAGTAATCAGACAACAAACAGACTTCATGAAAACAAACAACAAGCAATCAGACAACAAACAGACTTCAGGAAAACAAACAAGTAATCAGACAACAAACAGACTTCAGAAAAACAAACAAGTAATCAGACAACAGAAAACCAGACAATAAACAGATTTCAGGAAAACAGGCAACAAGCAACCAGACAACAAGTTTTGCAAATCGTGGGTAAAAGATCGAAGAATGGGTGTGTCTAGATGGCGCTGTAAAATTGATTCGCAGGTTGGCGGTCGCTGGCGGGTTGGTGATGCTAGCACATGAGAGTG